>OZ020540.1:7031813-7267374 GCA_963971435.1 Lasius platythorax | reverse complement strand
AATTCCCAAAATACTTTCCAACCAGTAGTTTATATTTTATTATAAAATGTATAAGCCGTAATATAAATGTTAAAATTATACATATATATTTTTATTGAGATATTGGGACTTTTGAATAGATATTTTTATTAAGATATAATGGATTTTATTCTAGAGATTGTAAAATTAAGAGTACAATATGTTAAGACCATATTATGAAATATAATTTAATTATACATATAATTTATAAATTAATTTCTCGATTTAATATGAATCTTTTTAGTTTATAATATTATAGTTATGTCACAGATTTTAAAGAGAACTTTCCATTGTCAGTAATAAAATAGAGATTCGTTAAGATAAAATATTCGTCTATGTTATCCTTTGTGCAGTCAGTACGGTTATTAATGTC
Source organism: Lasius platythorax (assembly GCA_963971435.1). NCBI lineage: Eukaryota > Metazoa > Arthropoda > Insecta > Hymenoptera > Formicidae > Lasius > Lasius platythorax. Next base: position 7,266,983 of record OZ020540.1, on the reverse strand, counting down.
ATCATCCTTCATATCGCGATGTATGTATTGTATGTATTATACATATAGAATACGTAAAGCAAAAATAAAGACAATTTTTATCGGTTAGAATGTATTGAGAATTATAAATCCCCTCCATAAGATACTCTCAACTGGCCAGCTCGCATCGTACATAAAAAAACAAATATACAGATATTTTGTACGCATGTACATATACAAGTTACATAGGTGCTTCGCTAATAATATGCATGACTTGTAACTGCATATGTGACTTGGTGCAAGACACTAATACTGTGTCTTTTGATAGATCATGACAATCGAAATGACCATCAATTCAGACAGAATAATATTGAAACAAATCGTAAAGCCATAAATCATAAAAACATAACTAAAAAGCGATTGTCTACAAAATTTGTCCAAAAATTTGTCGGATGTGTTTTCATTCTATTGGTCATTGCTCAGGACCAATCAGAACAGGAAGAAATTTGCCTCTTGTCTTTTTGTCCTTTCTGTAAGCATTTACAGTTTGAAAAGATTAGATGCATACAAAAGACAGAGGTCGTCGTTGCACAGAAGCATCGCAACAGTGTCACAGAGAACATCGTAACAGAGTGAACTTTACGCCTTCACATTCGTACACAAGTATATAAACGAAATTAGCGATACCAAATCAGTAAATAACGTTGCGAGCCCTTTTGTGCATTGTTGAATGGCTTGTACGATGGCTACGATAACACTTCTGCCCGACGAAGTGATTCTTCTAATTCTGGAAAACGAGAGCATCAGCATAGAAGATCTCATGAGTTTTGCGTCCACGTGTGAAAGATTCCAGTCTATAACTCAGAACAATAAGCTTTGGGAGAAGAAATTTTATCAGAGGTACTTTTGTATTTATAAGGTTTTTATATTAATTTTTTCTTGATTTTCTATTAATTTTTTTTTATTTTATTCGATTTTTATCACTCAACAAAGCACCTTCGTGAAAACTGGTAGTCAAAAAATAAAGTTAAAGTCATTATAACGTTGTCATTTTATTAATTAAAATCAGCGTGCTAATTTGTTCACTGAAAATTGAACTGCATATTTGCTCCTGATGTTACTCTTGATGTTTAATAATTTACTACGATTTCACGGTAGTAAAAGTAAAAAATCAAGATTTACAATTAGTTGTAATGTACAGCTTCCACGAGATGCGTTCACTCGGATTCTCTCGTGTGTGAGGTATTATAGAGTGATGTTAGTGTATGCGCGTGTGTATGTGTGTTTGTGTGTGTGTGTCGTACAAAATATGGGAATATCTACAAAGGGCGTGATCGTGTCGTGCACGTGGTGTATGCAATGCTGCGATACAGTTGTCGGATGACGGATCGATATCTTGAATCGATATCTCGAATCGATATATAATGGCGTCGCGGCGGCAGAGGCCGATGGTGGCGACGGTCTCAATCATAATTTCGTATTTTATAATTTCACACTTTCTTTGCCTAGACTTCATTATTAAAATATGAGCATAAGAGTTACTCTGTTTCTTATTGTTGTCTTTGATTATTGTATGCTTAAAAATATATCGTTTTTTTTATAAATATTACATATTTTATTATAAATTATTAAAAATATATATTGCAAAAATAAAATTTTGTTTTACTTTTATTACAGAAAATTTTGTTTTATTTTTAATAATGATGCATTAGTAGCCTTTGTAATCTTTCAATAATTTCGGTTTTGTTATAAAAGAAAAAGTTTATTTTATAGTGTAACAGATGAAAAAAAACCAAATCAAAATGCTGTTACAATTTTTTTTATTTTAATTTTAAAATTTGCAATAATACGATATGTATAAATGTTTTATGTGTAAATGTTTATCTATATATAGATTTTTTTATTACTATAATAATATAAATGTTTATTTATAATAATATTCAAATATAAGAACACTTACATTTAACAATTGCTTGGTTACTCAAGATTTATTTATATTCTCCCCTGTTAACTTTCATGAATAATTATATATTTTAATTTATGGGATAAAACTATATTCTTTCTTAAAACTTTTTGATCAAACTTTATGGTATCTACAATTTTATACAGCATCATATTTATTCTATATCTATTTGGAGATTGTAAAGATTGAGCATTTTCTTAAATTAAAATTTTTCTTCAGTTTTTATTCTTGTTTTAATGGCATGAACAGAACCAAAATATCCTTACATATTTATTTTTCACTCGATTTCTCTTTCAACTGTAGTTTAATATAATTCTTGAGAATTTTCTGTCTTAATTTTAGATGTCCTTTGGCGAAAATAAAGTATAACGCAGAGAAACGTAACCATTTAGATTCTAAGACAAAATCATTAGATTTTGAAATAGAAATAAGAAAAGGTATAAAGTGTATCCAATCCTTACAATATTATGTGTCCCTGATGTCCCACTGTAATTTACGGGATGCTAACAAAAAAGATTTGGAATGTCTTCTGCGTCTGACAGCTGAAAATTCTATGCGTTATTATTTTGTCTGGGATGAGTTAAATAGAATTATTTCTGCACAATTACCATGGTATAATTCAATAAACTAAATCGCTATAGGTATTATAAATTAATGTAATTATTGCACACTGTTAATATGTAAATTTTTTTTCAGGCAAACCGATTCCAATTTGACAACTAAATATTACTTCGGCATAATTCTCGATTGTTTAAAACAATATCGGATTAAATACAAACGAGATAAATTTATAAATATGCCAATGGAAAAGCAGCTTTTTGAACACTTATTTACTATTATGGTACAATATTTTCAACCATGTGTGTCTTACTTGGTAATAAGAACGTGGCTAGATGATATTACACAAGAAGTACTATCCCGTCTTAAAAATAAATATTCTGCACATTCAATATTCTCGACGTCTATTGAACAATTTTCTTTTTGGAAAGACAACAATATCGATGACAATTTTTGGAATCCAACAGAAGCAACGCAAATTATGCGTATACTTGAAGAATTTATATTTTCTGATTTAGAAGACCATAAATTACATCAACTATTGATAACATTAGATCTAAATAAAATTTTTAACTTACATAAAAAACACCAAAAATTTCACTACTTAAGAGGAAATCGTGTAAGTTGTATTAGATTGTATTGAATTAAAATTAAATTTTGTTATGCGCAACGCGAGCATAACTGTTTTTTATATCTTATAAATGTTCAATATAATTTTTCTAATATAATTTATTGCATAGATTTCAGATTGTCTTCGAATATATGTACTAACTACTATATATCACAGCGTAGCCAGAAGACTCGGCATACGTTGTCTACTAATGCTAAAACATGGTATAAGGCATATTAAGATCTTATGGAAACCAAAATAGTAAGTATAATTTTAGCTTTAGAGCCTTTTCAATCCTTCTGATTTTTATTTTTATATACGTGGTAGCTTCAAAGAGTTCCCGTAATACGTTTATTTTACAAAAACAATGTACAGTAAAAGGATTTACAATACATTTCCTTCAAAGTAGTTCTCCTTGGCAGCTACACACTTTTGGTCAATGTTTATAAAATTTTTGGTTAAACATTCCTGAAACCCATTTTTTGAAACCTGTTTTCATTGTCAGTATTATACACATATACAGGGTATTGCAAAAATAGTTGGACAAACTTTAAGAGCATATTCTACTCACTGTAAGGATGAAAATAGTCATATAATCATGGGTCCGGAAACGCTTTTTTCCAAGTTATAAACACTTTATATTTACAACAGACAACATATACTTTGCATAGACGTCTCATGGATTGTCCTTTTATTTATACCTTCTATTAGAAGTTCATAATCTTACGATTTAGATTTCTTAATATTTATTTATAGGGAAACATCTTAAGACTCTCGTTCATGATATTCCTGTTGCTACTGTGAAAGTTCTCCGAAATCGTATTATTCGTGTGATAAAATACGAAATATTCCGGGAATTTTTTAACGTTTTTGACAATTCGTCGATGCGAGGCATGCATTGATGCGGAAGGAAATTATTTCTTCAGCAATTTCTTTAATGAATTGTTCTTACCAAAGTCTGTTGTAAATCAAAAGTGTTTATAACTTGGAAAGGAAGCGTTTCCGTTTTCACGATTATATGACTTTTTTCATCGTTACAGTAACTAGAATATGCTCTTAAAGTTTGTCCATCTATGTATTTCTGAAATACTCTGTGTAAGTACACATACACACACACACACACACACACACAGACACACACATACACACCACACACACACACACACACACACACACACACACACACACACACACACACACACACACACACACACACACACACACACACACACACACACACACACACAGAGAGAGAGAGAGAGAGAGAGAGAGAGAGAGAGAGAGAGAGAGAGAGAGAGAGAGAGAGAAAATTAATCAAAATTTCTTTCTTTCTGTTAAATATCAAAGTTATTTTGAGATTTTTAAATGGAACAATATAACTTCTTTTACTAAAATTGATTTTTTAATTTATTTACTCATTGACATATTTAGATAAACTCAGTAAAAAATTAACAGTTGTGATTCAATTCATAATTTATTTTAACATGTTGTGACATAGAATTTTTATTTATATCATTCATATCAGTATGTGAATTATATACCTTTCAAAGACTTCATTTTAATAGATTTTATGTAGATACAAAAAATCAAATGTGTAGAATTATAAAAAAAATTACATACAATTGTACATGTGCATTAAAAAAAATATACAATTTTACATTTTTTTGTTGTTTAGTTGAGACAGATTTATACACAACATTTTTAATTAGTTTATTTTAGTATTGCAAATGCTAGAGAAATCGTGGATTTCGAATACAATGAACACTCTATATATATATATATATATATATATGTACATAATTATATTTATATAAATGCATATGTATACGTGTATGTATGTACGTATATGTGCATATGGATGATGTATATTTTTCATTATTTTCAGTAAAAATACAAAAGATGTGGAGAATCTAAATTTTTTTTTTTGCAAAAATAAAAAGTCCCATATACATTATCCGTTAAACATTGTCAGAGATAACTATACCAGCAGAGTTTCTTGCAAAATATTAGATAATACATGGGTTAGTAATTTTTATATGTAGTTTTTATTAATTTTAGCGGTAGTTAATATAGATATTAATTATAAATCTTGTAAAAAATACATTAAGTCTATGAGTCAATACCACAGACCTCTATTTTATAGAAGTCTGTGGTCAATACATTTTATAAGTATTAATGAGTGAAAGTAGTAAACTTTCTTTTAATTCTTTGTCTATAATCGAAATTTTGTTAACCTGCCCGTTTTTTTAGGTAACAAACTTAATGATAGAAAATTTTAATAAACTTTTATCAGATTTGGTATATATTGGTGATAATATATATTACTTATGGAAATCGAAAATCCTGAAACAAATATTAAATGGCAATAACATTAATATTATGAAGCCAATAGAGGTAGCGTATCACCTATCGTATGATATATGTTAATATTCATAGCTAGTTTAGAAACCGCTTGACAAGATGTTGATTAAATTCTGCTATTACATTTTTCACACAGGTTAAATATGACAATTCAATAAATAGACTATCAGAAAGAGAGGGGAAAAAAATAAAATTTGCAGTTGGATTAATTGTATCTTATATTTGGCGATCTTCTATCGATGATCCAAGCCTTACTGGCATAAAGTTTTACGGCGTGATAATTGCGTGGTATTATGATTTTCATCATGCTAAGGAAATTGGAAAAAAGAATTGGAAATTTATGTTTCCTCATCTATTCATGCCAGACGAAGACCCGTTTGATTTTATTCATGACACTTGTTGTAGACTAAATAAATTCAATGTACCGCATTACATGATTCTCGCCGAAAATAATAGAGTACGTTTGGTGCCCGAAGGTATGAGTATTAGTAGCATCTTTATAAATTATATATCATCTGTTATATTTCATTCGTACATTGTAAAATACATTTTTTTTATTTCAGATGATATATCGATATGTCCACCAAAATTGATCAATAATGTAGAGATAGGACGATTCTTTTGCAAATTCGAAGGTACTCATTATGTACCAAATGAGCGCCTGCAAAAAGCTTATTCAAATGATACTGCTTTAATTCCCAAAATACTTTCCAACCAGTAGTTTATATTTTATTATAAATTGTAATATAAAAGATAAAATTATGCATAGATATTTTTATTGTGATATTAAGACTTTTGGATAGATATTTTTAGTAAGATATAATGGATCTTATTCTAGAGTTTGTAAAATTAAAAGTACAATATGCTAAGACCATGTTATGAAAAATAATTTAATTATACATATAATTTATAGATTAATTTTTCGATTTAATATGAATCTTTTTAGTTTATAATATTATTGTTATGTCACAGATTTTAAAGGGAACTTTCCATTGTCAGTAATAAAATAGAGATTCGTTAAGATAAAATATTTGTCTTTGTTATCCTTTGTGCAGTCAGTACGGTTATTAATGTCATCATCCTTCATATCGCGATGTATGTATTGTATGTATTATATAGAGTACGTAAAGCAAAAATAAAGACAATTTTCATCGGTTAGAATGTATTGAGAATTATAAATCCTCTCCATAAGATACTCTCAACTGGCCAGCTCGCATCGTACATACAAAAACAAATACACAGATATTTAGTACGCATATACATATACAAGTTACATAGGTGCTTCGCTAATGATATGCATGACTTGTAACTGCATATGTGACTTGGTGCAAGACACTAATACTGTGTCTCTAGATAGATCATAAAAATCGAAATGACCATCAATTTAGACAGAATAATATTGAAACAAATCGTAAAGCCATAAATCATAAAAACATAACTAAAAAGCGATTGTCTACAAAATTTGTCCAAAAATTTGTCGGATGTGTTTTCATTCTATTGGTCATTGCTCAGGACCAATCAGAACAGAAAGAAATTTGCCTTTTGTCTTTTTGTCCTTTCTGTAAGCATTTACAGTTTGAAAAGATTAGATGCATACAAAAGACAGAGGTCGTCGTTGCACAGAGGCATCGCAACAGTGCCACAGAGAACATCGTAACAGAGTGAACTTTACGCCTTCACATTCGTACACAAGTATATAAACGAAATTAGCGATACCAAATCAGTAAATAACGTTGCGAGCCCTTTTGTGCATTGTTGAATGGCTTGTACGATGGCTACGATAACACTTCTGCCCGACGAAGTGATTCTTCTAATTCTGGAAAACGAGAGCATCAGCATGGAGGATCTCATGAGTTTTGCGTCCACGTGTAAAAGATTCCAGTCTATAACTCAGAACAATAAGCTTTGGGAGAAGAAATTTTATCAGAGGTAGTTTTGTATTTATAAGGTTTTTATATTAATTTTTTCTTGATTTTCTATTAATTATTTTTTATTTTATTCGATTTTTATCACTCAACAAAGCACCTCCGTGAAAACTGGTAGTCAAAAAATAAAGTTAAAGTCATTATAACGTTGTCATTTTATTAATTAAAATCAGCGTGTTAATTTGTTCACTGAAAATTGAACTGCATATTTGCTCCTGATGTTACTCTTGATGTTTAATAATTTACTACGATTTCATGGTAGTAAAAGTAGAAAATCAAGATTTACAAGTAGTTGTAACGTACAGCTTCCACGAGATGCGTTCAATCGGATTCTCTCGTGTGTGAGGTATTATAGAGTGATGTAAGTGTATGCGCGTGTGTATGTGTGATTGTGTGTTAGTGTGTCGTACAAAATATGGGAATATTTACAAAGGGTGTGATCGTGTCGTGCACGTAATGTATGCAATGCTGCGATACAGTTGTCAAATCACGGAACGATATCTTGAATCAATATCTCGAATTAATATATAATGGCGTCGCGGCGGCAGGAACCGGTGGTGGCGACGGTCTCAATCATAATTTCGTAGATTATAATTTCACACTTTCTTTGCCTAGACTTCATTATTAAAATATGAGCATAAGAGTTACTCTGTTTCTTATTGTTGATTTTGTTTATTGTATGCTTAAAAATATGTCGTTTTTTTTTATAAATATTACATAATTTATTATAAATTATTAAAAATATAGATTGCAAAAATAAAATTTTGTTTTATTTTTATTACTGAAAATTTTGTTTTATTTTTAATAATGATGCATTAGTGGCTTCTATAATGTTTCAATTATTTCGGTTTTGTCATAAAAGAAAAGTTAAGGGGGTTTATTTTAAAAAAACGACCCAACTGGCAAAAGATAGTCTTTATTCAATATCAAAGTCGTTTAAAACATTGCTCTCTTTCTCAGTATGTGTTGTACCATTGCTCTTGACAGGAACGTTGTTTGACATCTATTATTTCGATGCTGAGTTTTCACTAATTTTTATCATATGAATATTTCATCTAAGGTTAGTGCTAATTAAGGTTTGCGCTGTTTTCGTTTTCCTTTTTTCTTCTGTCATCTCACTCTTCCATTATTGTTTGCTATCTTCCGAATTTAATTAATTTTTGTATATGTTTTTATTGTATTTAAGACTTGAAAAGGACCTAAACCAAAGGTCGAAACGTCGTCTATGACATCATTATAATAAAGACTATCTTTTGCCAGTTGGGTCGTTTTTTTAAAATAAACCCCCTTAATTTTTTATTTCACTGGCGACACGAGTATAAATTCAAGATTATAAAAAAAAAGGTTTATTTTATAGTGTAACATGAAAAAAGACCAAATCAAAATTCTGTTACGATTTTTCTTATTTTAATTTTAAAATTTGCAATAATACGATATGTATAAATGTTTTATGTGTAAATGTTTATCTATATATAGATTTATTTATTACTATATAGTAATATAAATGTTCACCTATAATAATTTTCAAATATAAGAACACTTACTTTTAACATTTGTTTGTTTACTCAAGATTTATTTATATTCTCCCCTGTTAACTTTCATGAATAATTATATATTTTAATTTATAGGATAAAACCATATTCTTTCTTAAAACTTTTTGATCAAACTTTATGGCTTCTACAATTTTATAAAGAATTATAATTATTCTATATTTATTTAGAGATTGTAAAGATTGAGCATTTTCTTATTTTAAAATTATTCTTCAGTTTTTATTCTTGTTTTAATAATGAGATGTACAGAATCAAAATATCCTTACATATTTATTTTTCACTCGATTTTTCTCTCATTTGTTGTTTAATATAATTCATGAGAATTTTCTGTCTTAATTTTAGATGTCCTTTGGCGAAAATAAAGTATAACGCAGAGAAACGTAACCATTTAGATTTTGAGACAAAATCATTAGACTTTGAAATAGAATTAAGAGAAGGTATAAAGTGTATCGAATCCTTACAATATTATGTGTCCCTGATGTCCCACTGGAACTTACGGGATGCTAACAAAAAACATCTGGGATATCTTCTGCGTCTGACAGCTGAAAATTCTATGCGTTATTATTTAGTCTGGAATGAGTTAAATAAAATTGTTTCTGCACAATTACCATGGTATAATTCAATAAACTAAATTGCTATAAGTATTATAAATTAATGTAACTATTGCACACAGTTAATATGAAAATTTTTTTTAGGCAACCCGATTTCAATTTGACAACTAAATATTACTTCGGCATAATTCTCGAATGTTTAAAACAATATCGGATTAAATACAAACGACATAAATTTATAAATATGCCAAAGGAAAAGCAGCTTTTTGAACACTTATTTACTATTATGGTACAATATTTTCAACCATGTGTGTCTTACTTGGTTATAAGAACGTGGCTAGATGATATTACACAAGAAGTACTATCCCGTCTTAAAAATAAATATCCTGCACATTCAATATTCTCGACGTCTATTGAACAATTTTCTTTTTGGAAAGACAACAATATCGATGACAATTTTTGGAATCCAACAAAAGCAACGCAAATTATTCGTATACTTGAAGAATTTATATTTTCTAATTTAGAAGACCATAAATTACATCAACTATTGATAACATTAGATCTAAATAAAATTTTACACTTACATAAAAAAGACAATGTACTTCCCACATATGAAAATCTTGTAAGTTGTATTAAATTGTATTGAATTAAAATTATATTTTGTTATACGCTGCGCGAGCATAACTGCTTCTTATATCTTATAAATGTTCAATACAATTTTTCTAATATAATTTATTGCATAGATTTCAGATTGTCTTCGAACATATGTTCTAACTACTATATATCACAGCGTAGCCAGAAGACTCGGCATACGTTGCCTTCTAATGCTAAAACATGGTAAAAGGCATATTAAAATCTTATGGAAACCGAAATAGTAAGTATAATTTTAGCTTTAGAGCATTTTCAATCTTTCGGGTTATTATTTTTATATACGTGGTAGCTACAAAAAGTTCCCGGAATACGTTTATTTTACAAAAACAATGTACAGTAAAAGGATTTACACTACATTTCTTTTAAAGTAGTTTCTTTGGCAGTTACACACTGTTGTCGATGTTTATAAAATTTTTGGTTAAACATTCCTGAAACCCATTTTTTGAAACCTCCTTTCATTGTCAGTATTATACACATATACAGGGTATTGCAAAAATAGTTGAACAAACTTTAAGAGCATTCTGCTCATTGTAAGGATGAAAAATGTCATATAATCGTGGGACCGGAAACGTTTCCTTCCCAAGTTATAAACGCTTTATATTTATAACAGACGACATATACTTTGCATCGACGTCTCAAGGATTGTCCTTTTATTTATATTTTCTATTAGAAGTTAATAGTCTTTCGATTTAAACTTTTTAATTTTTATATATAGGGAAACATCTTAAGACTCTCGTTCATGATATTCCTGTTGCTACTGTGAATGTTCTCCGAAATCGTATTATCGCTTCTTGTGATAAAATACGAAATATTCCGGGAATTTTTGAACGTTTTTGACAATCCGTCGATGCGAGGCATGCATTGTTGCGGAAGGAAATTATTTTCCCAGCAATTTCTTTAATGAAGTGTTCTTACCAAAGTCTGTTGTAAATAAGAAGTGTTTATAACTTGGAAGGGAAGCGATTCTGGTCCCACGATTATATGACTTTTTTCATCGTTACAGTAAGTAGAATATGCTCTTAAAGTTTGTCCATCTATGTATTTCTTAAATACCCTGTGTAAGTACACACACACACAAAAATAATCAAAATTTCTTTTTTTTAGTTAAATATCAAAGTTATTTTGAGATTTTTAAATGGAACGATATAATTTCTTTTACTAAAATTGATTTCTTAATTTATTTACTCATTGACATATTTAGATAAACTTAGTATAAATTTAACAGTTGTGATACATTTCATAATTTATTTTAACATGTTGTGACATAGAATTTTTATTTATATTATTCATATCATTATGTGAATTATATACCTTTCGAAGAGCTCAATTTAATAGATTTTATGTAGTTACAAAAAATCAAATGTGTTGATTTATAAAAAAAAAATTACATAGAATTGTACATTTGCATTAAAAGAAATATACAATTTTACATCTTTTTGTTGTTTAGTTGAAACAGATTTATACACAACATTTTTAATTAGTTTATTTTAGTATTGCAAATGCTAGAGAAATCGTGGATATCGAATACAATGAACACTTTTTATATATATATAGGATAGAATTAGTTATTAATTTTATAATAATAATATTTTATCGCACACGCGTGCACGCATACATCATCATGTCGTGAAAAACGCGCTAATTTCATATCTTACATATATATATATATATATATGTACATATATGTATATATGTCTCATATATATATATATATATATATATATATATATATATATATATATACATATATACATGCATATGTATACGTATATGTATGTACGTATATGTGCATATGGATGATGTATATTTTTTATTATTTTCAGTAAAAATACAAAAGATGTGGAGAATCTAGACTTTTTTTTTTGCAAGAATAATAAGTCCCATATACATTATCCGTTAAACATTGTCAGAGGTAGCTATACCAGCAGAGTATCTTGCAAAATATTAGATAATACATGGGTTAGTAATTTTTATATGTATTTTTTATTAATTTTAGCGGTAGTTAATAAAGATATTAATTATAAATCTTGTAAAAAATACATTAAGTCAATGAGTCAATACCACAGACCTCTATTTTATAGAAGTCTGTGATCAATACATTTTATAAGTATTAATGAGTGAAAGTAGTAAACTTTCTTTTATTTCTTTTTCTATAATCGAAATTTTGTTAACCTTCCCGTTTTTTTAGGTAACAAACTTAATGATACAAAATTTTAATAAACTTTTATCACATTTGGTATATATTGGTGATAATATATATTACTTGTGGGAATCAAAAATCCTAAAACAAATATTAAATGGCAATAACATTAATATTATGAAGCCAATAGAGGTAGCGTATCACCTATCGTATAATATATGTTAATATTGATAGCTAGTTTAGAATCCGCTTGACAAGATGTTGATTAAATTCTGCTATTACATTTTTTACACAGGTTAAATATGACAATTCAATAAATAGACTATCAGAAAGAGAGGGGAAAAAACTAAAATTTGCAGTTGGATTAATTGTATCTCATTTAAATCGATGTTCCATAACAGGTACAATAAGAGAAATGTGTTACGATGGCGTGATAATTGCATGGGATTATAATGTTCAACATGCTGAAATGGGGATTAGAGTAGGGGATTGGAAATTTATGTTTTCTCATCTAGTCACGCCAGACGGATTCCCCTTATATTCTATTAATTTCTATTGTTGTAGACGAAATAGATTCAATGTACCGCGTTACATGATTCTATCCGAAAATAATAGAGTATGTTTGGTACCCGAAGGTATAAGAATTAGTAGCATTTTTATAAATTATATATCTTCTGTTATTTTTTATTCGTACATTGTAAAATACATCTTTTTTATTTCAGACGATATATCGATATGTCCACCAAAATTGATCGATAATGTAGAGATAGGACGATTCTTTTGTAAATTCGAAGGTACTCATTATGTACCAAATGAACGCCTGATGAAAGCTTACCCAAATGATACTGCTTTAATTCCCAAAATACTTTCCAAGTAGTTTATATTTTATTATAAAATGTATAAATCGTAATATAAATGTTAAAATTATGCACAGATATTTTTATTGAGATATTGGTACTTTCGGATAGATATTTTTATTAAGATGTAATGGATTTTACTCTAGAGATTGTAAAATTAAAAGTACAATATGTTAAGACCATATTATGAAAAATAATTTAATTATACATATAATTTATAGATTAATTTCTCGATTTAATATGAATCTTTTTATTATATAATATTTGTCGGTAATAAAATTTTTAAAATAGAGATTCATTAAGATGAAATATTCGTCTATGTTATCCTTTGTGCAGTCAGTACGGTTATTAATGTCATCATCCTTCATATCGCGATGTATGTATTGTATGTATTATATAGAATACATAAAGCAGAAATAAAGACACTTTTCATCGGTTCAACTGTATTGAGAACCATAATTTCCCTCCATAAGATACTCTCAACTGACCAGCTCGCATCGTACATACAAAAAGAAATACACAGATATTTTGTACGCATATACATATGCAAGATACATAGGTGTTTCGCTAAAGATACGCATGACTTGTAATTGCATATGTGACTTGGTGCGAGACACTAATACTGTGTCTCTTGATAGATCATGACAATCGAAATGACCATCAATTTAGACAGAATAATATTGGAACATAATCATAAAGCCATAAATCTCAAAAACATAACTAAAAAGCAATTGTCTACAATATATTTTCCAAAAATTTATCGAATGTGTTTTCATTCTATTGGTCATTGCTCAGGACCAATCAGAACAGGAAGGAATTTGTCCTTTTGTCCTTTTGTCCTTTTTGTAAGCATTTACAGTTTGAAAAGATTAGATGCATACAAAAGACAGAGGTCGTCGTTGGGCAGAGGCATCGCAACAGTGCCACAGAGAACATCGTAACAGAGTAAACTTTATGCTTTCACATTCGTACACAAGTATATAAACGAAATTAGCGATACCAAATCAGTAAATAACGTTGCGAGCTTTTTTGTGCATCGTTGAATGGCTTGTACGATGGCTACGATAACACGTCTGCCCGACGAAGTGATTCTTCTCATTCTGGAAAACCAGAGCATCAGCATCAAGGATATCGGGAGTTTTAAGTCCACGTGTAAAAGATTCCAGGTTATAACACAGAGCAATAATAAGTTTTGGGAAAAGAAATTTTATCAGAGGTACACCTTTTTTGTTCATAAGTTTTTTATATTAATTTAACATGATTTTCTATTAATTCTATTCGATTTTACTTAATTTTATTTGATTTTCACCGCTCAACAAAGCACCTCCGCGATAACTGATAGTAAAAAAAATAAAGTTAAAGTTATTATAACGTTGTTATTTTATTAATTTAAGTCATGCTTATTGGTTCACTGCATATTGAACTGCATACTTTTGCTCTTGATGTTACTCTTGATGTTTTACAATTTACTACGATTATGGTAGTAAAAGTGTACCGCTTCCACAAGATGCGTTCACTCGGATTTTCTCGTGTGTGAGGTATTATAGAGTGATATGAGTGTAAGCGCGTGTGTATTTGTGTGCGTGTGTCGTAAGAATTTGGGTATATCTACAAAGGGCGTGATCGTATCGTGCACGTGGTGTATGCAATGCTGCGATCATGAAGTAACACGGATCGATATCTCGAATCGATATACAGGGTGTAAATTAATATCTGTTACAAACTTCTAGAGTATGTAGAGGGTTCAAAGTAGACCAACTTTTAATAAGGAACTCATGTCCGGAAACGCACCGTTTGCGAGCTGCAGACTGGAGCTGTTGGTATGTTCAGTAATAGGAATAATTCTCATAAGAACTCTATTTGCTTACATTACACTACAAAAATTTTTAGCAATGTCAAAACAGGTAGCTACAATAATTGCTCATAATAAAGACCACCAACTTCGATGCAAGCATTGCACCTACCTGCGAAGCATGTTTAGGTACACTCTTCCAAAAATGTATAAATTTAAATATAAAAAAAATATAATGTATACATTTTTGTAATGTAATGTAAGCAAATGAAGTTATTATGAGAAGTATTCCTATTACTGAACATAACAACAGTTCCAGTCTGCAGCTCGCAAACGGTGCGTTTCCGGACATGAGTTCCTTATTAAAAGTTGGTCTACGTTGAACCTTCTACATACCCTAGAAGTTTGTAACAGGTATTCATTTACACCCTGTATATATAATGGCGTCGTGTCGGCAGGGGCCGGTGGTGGCGACCGTCTCAATCATAATTTCGTAGATTATAATTTCACCCTTTCTTTGCCTAGGCTTTATTATTAAAATATGAGCTTAAGAGTTACTCCGTTTCTCATTGTTGTTTTTGCTTTTTGTATGCTTAAAAATATGTCGTTTTTTTTATAAATATTACATAAATTATTTTAAATTAAAAATAATAATTAAAAATAATAATTTCAAAAAAAAATTCTTTACGGATGCATTAGTAACCTTTTACATCTTTCGATTATTTGGATTTTGTGATTAAAATAAAAGTTTATTTTATAGTGTAAAACATGAAAAAAGACCAAATCAGAATGCAGTTACGATTTTTCATATTTTAATTTTAAAATTTGCAATAATATGATATGTATGAATGTTCATCTATGTAGTAATATTCAAATAAGAACACTTACTTTTAACATTTGTTTGTTTACTCAAGATTTATTTTATATTCTTCCCTGTTAACTTTCATAAATAATTATAAATAATATCTTGTAATTTATGAGATAAAACCATATCTTTTCTTAAAACTTTCTGATCAAACTTTATGGCTTCTACAATTTTATAAAGCATTATATTTATTCTATCTAATTGGAGATTGTAAAGCTTGAGCATTTTTTTATTCTAAAATTTTTTCCCAGTTTTTATTCTTGTTTTAATAACATGTGCAGAATCAAAATATCCTTACATATTTATTCTTCGCTCGATTTCTTTTTCATTTGTGGTTTAATATAATTTTTGAGAATTTTCTGTTGTAATTTTAGATGTCCTTTGGCGAAAATAAAGTATAAAAATTTTTTGGCAAAAATAAAGTATAACACAAAGAAACAAAACCATTTAAATTTTGAAATAGAAATAAGAAAAGGTATGCAGTGTATCAAATCCTTACATTATTATGTGTCTTTGATGTCCCATTGTAACTTACGGAAGGCTGACAAAAAAGAATTGGAATATCTTCTGCGTCTGACAGCTGAAAATTCTATGCGTTATTCTTTTGTCTGGGATGAGTTAAATAAAATTTCTGCACAGTTATCACGGTATAATTCTATAAACTAAATCGCTATTAGTATTATAAATTAATGTAACTTTTGTATAGTTAATATGTAAATTCTTTTCAGGCAACTCGATTTCAATTTGACAACTAAATATTACTTCGGCATAATTCTCGAATGTTTAAAACAATATCGGATTAAGAATAAACGAGACAAATTTATAAATATGCCAAAGGAAAAGCAGCTTTTTGAACAGTTATTTACTAATATAATCCAATATTTTCAACCATATGTGTTTTACTCGGTCATAAGAGCGTAACTAGATGATATTGCACAAGAAGTACTATCCCGTCTTAAAAATAAATATCCTGCGCATTCAATATTCTCGACGTCTATTGAGCAATTTTCTTTTTGGAAAGACAACAATATTCATGACAATTTTTGGAATCCAACAGAAGCCACGCAAATTATGCGTATACTTGAAGAATTTATATTTTCTGATTTAGAAGACAATAAATTACATCAACTATTGATAACATTAGATCTAAATAAAATTTACAACTTACATAAAAGAGACAATAGATTTCACAACTTACATAAAAATTTTGTAAGTTGTACTAGATTATATTGAATTAAATTATATTTTGTTACGCGCTGCGCGAGCATAACTATGTTTTTTATATCTTATAAATGTTCAATTTAATTTTTCTAATATAATTATTGGCATAGATTTCAGAATGTTTTCGAAAATATGTACTAACTACTATATATCACAGCGTAGCCAGACGACTCGGCATACGTTGCCTTTTGATGCCAAAACCTGAGCAAATGCATATTAAGATCCTATGGAAACCGAAATAGTAAGTATAATTTTAGCTTTAGAGCCTTTTCAATATTTCTGGTTTCTATTTTTATATATGGTAGCTTTAAAGAGTTCCCGGAATACGTTTATTTTACAAAAACAATGTACAGTAAAAGGATTTACATTACATTTCCTTTAAAGTAGTTTTCTTTGGCAGCTATACACTTTTGTCAATGTTTATAAAATTTTTGGTAAAAACATTCCTAAAACTCATTTTTTGAAACCTCCTTTCATTGTCAGTATTATACACATATACAGGGTATACATGCATATGGATACGTATATGTATGTACGTATATGTGCATATGGATGATGTATATTTTTTATTATTTTTAGTAAAAATACAGAAGATGTGGAGAATCTAGACTTTTTATTTTGCAAGAATAAGTCCCATATACTTTATCCGTTAAACATTGTCAGAGGTAGCTATACCAGCAGAGTGTCTTGCAAATATTAGATAATACATGGGTTAGTAATTTTTATATGTAGTTTTTATTAATTTTAGCGGTAGTTAACTAAGATATTAATTATAAATTTTGTAAATAATACATGAAGTCGATGAGTCAATACCACAGACCTCTATATTATAGAAGTATGTGTATAATATAGAAGTCAATACATTTTATAAGTTTTAATAAGTGAAAGCAGTAAACTTTCATTTATTTCTTTGTCTATAATCGAAATTTTAACCTGCCCGTTTTTTTAGGTAACAAACTTGATGATACAATATTTTAATAAATTTTTATTGCGGTTGGTATATATTGGTGATAATATATATTACTTGTGGGAATCAAAAATTCTGGAACAAATATTAAATGGTAATAACATTAATATTATGAAGCCAATAGAGGTAGCGTATCACCTATTGTATAATAAATGTTAATATTCATAATTAGTTTAGAAACCGCTTAAAAAGATGTTGATTAAATTCTGCTACTACATTTTTCACACAGGTTAAATCTGACATTTCAATAAATGAACTATCAGAAAGAGAGGGGAATAAAATAAAATTTGCAGTTGGATTAATTGTATCTTATTTTTGTCGACCTTTTATAGAAAGTCTAGGGTCTACAAACGTAAAGTGTTACGGCGTGATAATTGCATGGTATTATAATTTTTATCATGCTAAAGATATTGGAGAAAGGGATTGGAAATTTATGTTTCCTCATCATGTCATGCCAGACAGAGACCCTTTATATTTTATTGATATCTATCGTAGACGAAATAGATTCAATGTACCGCATTACATGATTTTAACCGAAAATAATAGAGTATGTTTAATATCCGAAGGTATGAGTATTAGTAGCATTTTTATAAATTATATATGTTCTATTATCTTTTATTCGTACATTGTAAAATACATCTTTTTTATTTCAGATGATATATCGATATGTCTACCAAAATTGATCAATAATGTAGAGATAGGACGATTCTTTTGCAAATTCGAAGGTACTCATTATGTACCAAATAAACGCCTGAGGAAAGCTTATCCAAATGATACTGCTGTAATTCCCATAATACCTTTCAAACATATGATACATTTTATATTCATTATATGTTTTATATTTAACATTATATTTTTTTTATATTATTATAAAATGTATAATTCTTAATAAAAATGTTAAAATTATGCATAGTTATTTTTATTAAGATGTTGGGACTTTTGGATAGATATTTTTATTAAGATATAATTCATTTTATTCTAGAGATTGTAAAATTAAAAGTACAATAGTTAAAACCATAATATAAAAAATAATTTAATTACATATATAATTTATAGATTATTTTGTCGATTTGATATGAATCTTTTTATTTTATAATATTATTGTTATCTCACAGATTTTAGAGAGAACTTTCCATTGTCAGTAATAAAATAGAGATTCGGTAAGATGAAATATTCGTCTATGTTATCCTTTGTACAGTCAGTACGATTGGTAATGTTATCATCCTTCATATCGCGATGTATGAATTGTATGTATATATAGAATACGTAGAGCAAAAATAAAGACACTTTTTAACGGTTCAACTGTATTGAGAACCATAAATCCCCTTCATAAGATACTCTCAACTAACCAGCTTGCATCGTACATACAAAAAAAATACACAGATATTTTGTACGCATATACAAATACAAGATACATAGGTGCTTCGCTAATGATACGCATGACTTGTAGCTGTATATGTGACCTGGTGCGAGACACTAATAGACACTGTGTCTCTTGATAAATCATGACAATCGAAATGACCATCAATTTAGACAGAATAATATTGGAACAAAATCATAAAACCATAAATCTCAATAACAAAACTAAAAAGCGATTGTCTACAAAATTTCTTCAACAATTTATCGGATGTGTTATCATTCTATTGGCCATTGCTCGTGACCAATCAGAACAGGAAGGAATTTGTCTTTTTTTGAGAAGATTAAATGCATACAAAAGACAGAGGTCGTTGCAGCCGTTGCACTGTTGCACAAAGGCATCGCAACAGTGCCACAGAGAACATCGTAACAGAGTCAACTTTACGTGTTCATATTCGTACGCATATAAGTATATAAACGAAATTAATGATACCAAATCAGTAAATAACGTTGCGAGTCCTTTTGTGCATTGTTGAATGGCTTGTACGATGGCTACGATAACACGTCTGCCAGACGAAGTGATTCTTCTAATTCTGGAAAACGAGAGCATCAGCATCGAGGATCTCATGAGTTTTGAGTCCACGTGTAAAAGATTCCGGTTTATAACGCAGAACAATAAGCTTTGGGAAAAGAAATATTATCAGAAGTACTTTTTTATTTATAAGTATTTTATATTAATTTTACTTGATTTTCTATTAATTTTACTTAATTTTCTATTAATTTTATTATATTTCCATCACTCAACAAAGCATCTCTGCGAAAACTGATAGTCAAAAAATAAAATTAAAGTTATTATAACGTTGTTATTTTATTAATTTAAGTCGTGCTTATTGGTTCACTGCATATTAAACTGCATATTTGCTCTTGATGTTACTCTTGATGTTATACAATTTACTACGATTTTATGGTAGTAAAAGTAAAGAATCAAGATTTAGTTGTAACCTACCGCTTTCACGAGATACGTTCACTCGGATTCTCTCGTGTGTGAGGTATTATAGAGTGATGTGAGTGTATGCTCGTGAGGATGTGTGTATGTGTGTCGTACAAAATATGGGAATATTTACAAAGGGCGTTATTGTGTCGTGCACGTGGTGTATGCAATGCTGCGATACAGTTGTCGGATCACGGATCGATATCTTGAATCGTTATCTCGAATCGATATATAGGGCGTTTTTCAGCAAGCGACACAGACGACACAGTGTAACACGTATCATTTCAGGATCAGAGAAGTACTTCTTATAAGAAAAAGTATTACTTTTAAAAAGTTGTGAAAAAGAAGATATCTCTCTTTTGTTTTAATGGATTCAATGGATTCTTTTTTAGTAGTTAATGGTAAGATATTAAGAAAGATACAATAAAAAACATACAATAAAAATTTTGACTTATCAATATAAACATTTGTTACATATTCTATTTATATCTTTTCAGAATTCACATGCAAACATTGTAACAATACAATTGCTTCATTGCATCATGTTTCCGATCACAGTTGTTTCTTTGGAAAAGGAGTTTATATGGAAAATAATGTTTTATTTACAGAAATCGCCAATAAATTTCGCACACGTGTAAGAAATAGTACATAAATACTGCATGAAATTAATTTTATACATATATTTAAGAAATTATATATGTCCATAATATTTTAATTGACTTAATGTGTTTTTTTTTTTGTATAGTAATTAATAATTTACCATTTCAAGAAAGTCTTTCTCATGGCCAAGACCAAGATCAAAATGAAAGCCAAGTGAAGATGAAGATGAAAATCATAATATGAAATAATTAAATAAACAAGGTATAATGAATTTTAAAAAAATTATTTGATATAATTAATTATTGTTTTAAAATAATTTTAATTAATAATGCGTTTTTATTATTTCAGATGCAGTATGGACTAAAAATAAAACCCTTGCACTTCTAACGTTATATGAAGATTATTTGATACGAATACTCAAGACTGTTTTACATTTAGTTTTTCTTTAATTTTTATTTATTAGTTTATTGTGATTTATATGATACGTATGTGCGAATACTTAAGAATATTTTAAATTTTTATTTTCTTTAATTTTGACACATTGTGTGTTATATGATACAAATGTGTGATACAAATAAGTATTACTGTATTGATACTACTTCAAGTATTATGAAAAAAATAAAAATTAAAAATAAAGAAGACATATATTATATAATATTTAGAATTAAAAGAGGCTTTTTGTTTTTATAATTCATGTATTAATATATTTTATAATATATGTTATAACATTGTTGTAATATATGTATGTTATAATACATTAGAGTTAGAGCCTAAAATAGAAATGTTAAGCATTAAAGAAGAGCATTAAACATAGTTAAAGAAGAGAAATATAGTAATAATTTTGTTTATAAATTATATAATAAAGGTTATTTATTTTCTTGGACTAAATACTTTAAGGACAAGACTTAGTCTATTTAACTTTTTTTGATATAATGTTTCAACTTATTTTTTTTAAAGCAATGAAAAACGTGAACGCGGAAATTGATGATTTATTCTGACGGAGCGGCTTTTTGCAATATAATGTTATCGGAGAGCATCAGAATGTCTGTCATCGACAAAAAGTAGTTCTTTGAATCAAAAGGTCAGTTGAAGGATCAGTTAGTGATGTTGAATTGCAGATTTTATTAAACACTGAAAACAAAAACACATTCTATTCGTAAGCGGGGAATTTCTCTTAGCATTTTC
The DNA here is from genome assembly GCA_963971435.1 of Lasius platythorax. Taxonomy (NCBI): domain Eukaryota; kingdom Metazoa; phylum Arthropoda; class Insecta; order Hymenoptera; family Formicidae; genus Lasius; species Lasius platythorax. The sequence continues at coordinate 7,244,882 of OZ020540.1, read as the reverse complement.
CTTTAGTGGAAAATCTTAAACATGTTTCACATTTTCTAAAGCTGCATCGTAGATTTCTGTTTGATTAAGAAATCAATGTAAATGCCAAATTATTATGAACTTTTATACGATCCTTCATCCAAAAAAAATATTCTTTCCTTTAGCGGTTCCCTCTCGATTCTAGAGGATTTTCCTCTGATATACGGTCTCAAGAAGATACTCTAAAATCTAGAGGAATATCCTATAACCAAGAGATAGTGAGGACTTAAGATTAAATGGATACCTATGTGTTAAAGAGGAATATAATTCCTGTAAGATTTTCCACTAAAGGAAAATCTAAGAGAAATTTCCCGCTTACGAATAGAATATTTTTTTTTAGTGATAAACCTCATATATAAAACACGATAGCTTATGTTCAAATGGGTTCTTTAAGAAGGGAAAGTAAACTCTTACGAAACTCACTTAAAACTTCGTTGCTTCGATAATTCATGCAAATAAAAGATATTTACATTTATTATCAAAGAAGCGCTTAGATAGTTGACCACCCGCATATGCAAAAATAGTATTTCGTTACTTCAAGAATATCTGTGTAGATATAGTAAAACAAAACAATACAAATAAAATATATGATTAATTCAAAATTATAATTGTTACATACGTAATAATGGGCACTAAATTAAAAAATGACCGAGATAAAAATCAAATAACGAAACTAAAATCACTTACAATAAACTATGACATAAGTTGCAAGGTTTTTATTTACAGTCATCCAATTTTCTGCAAATTATACAAAAAATATGTATAATCATGCATAATCACGCATATTTATTATAGAAATATGATACGTACTATTCTCAATTTTATAAGTTTCAAATTTTCGATGTTTTATATATTTAATAATATAAAATTAAAAATAAAGATAGGCCTATTCGAGCATGTACAAATTTAATACAATAAACTTTGATATTACATATGTGACATGTTTAATTATGTTGGTTTACAAATATGACGGGACGTTTCGACACTTAACTTGTGTCTCTTCAGCCGAAATAGATTGACAAAAAAAAATAATAAAACCATAACATTACAAATATTTCGTAACGGTCAAATTAGATTAACATGATGAGTCTGTTGGTATAAAAAAATTGTCAAGTTGAAATCGAGAGTAGTCGTTCACCAATTTGAAAAAATGGCATAGTGTTGGATTTAGTTTTGCCATGGTTTGACATGTCGTTTGTAATCTCACTGTAAATCAAAGAGTAATGGACGATAAAACTTAACTGTTTTTTTGTTTACAATCAAAATCAAATTTCACTAATAAGTCATTAGGTAAACTCACCCCGAACATTCAAAGATTTCAACATATTCTATCGTAGAACTAGTCAGATATAAAATTAGTATATTGAAATACACCACACACTATAAAAAGTATCTATTGTGTAAAGGGACTAACAATAAGTCGAAATGAGATAAGATGTTGGATGATGTTGTCCTTATATATCTTTTGTAGGTAAGACACGTATGTTATATTAATTAAAAATTATGGACGTTGTTTATTTTTAAATATTTCAAATAACGAAAAATACAAGTGATCCAGCATATCACAATATTCTTTATTGTTAAAACCGTTTGTTTGTTGTTTGATATGGATTGTTTCTACAATTAATCGTTTATAATTGGTTTCTTTATCTATGATTTTTACATTGTCCCAATCCATATCTTGTTCATGTTAAATAATATGCAAAGAAACTACTGATTTTTGCGAGATGTGTTTTTTACTGTTTGACTTGTATTCGCAGATTCTCGTTTTTTAATGTCTTTTGGTCTGACCTACATAAGATGCGTTACAATCATTTCATTCGATTTTTTAAATTAAATTGTTATTTGATGTTGTTGGTGTAATGTCTTTATGTACTTTAATAAAAGTGTTTAGGTGGTTGAAACACTTTAAACCAGCTACTAATTCTGTGCCTCTAAAAGAGTTGCATACTTGTTCGGTTAAATCTTTGATGTAAGACACCGGCCGCATTAATCCACAGATTCGTTGATCGCGCAGGTACCTAATTTATCAACTCGTGGAAATAAAATTGCAGTATAGTCGTCTTTATCGATTGCCGATAAAGTCAATTAAAGAATGAATGAAATCAATGAGACGAATGAAAGAAATCAATGAAACGAATGAATGAAATGAATGAAAATCAATGAATATATAGAGATCTTTTTCTTTCTACGTCAGATAGAATAAAATCAAGCGATAAATAAAATGTTCTATAAGAGATCTTGTTATATAAAGTAATAAAGTATAATACACATATATATCACTTTATATCAAAATAGTTTTTATTAATATTTATGTATAATGTAATTGTAGTTAATTGCCAATTAACATTATATTATGTTATTTTATAAGATATAGAATATTTTTTTCAGAAACGGAAAGATATTTTATTTATATATAAACTTGATTAAATACATATATATATTTATATATAAATAAATAATTTCTTCATCATTTTAAATTAACAGTGAGTTTATACACGAAACATAGACAGTTTGACGCCATCCTGACATCTTAATAGAATATCATTTGTTAAATCAATATTCTTCATATTGCTAGTAAAACGAAATCGTCGCACTAAATTCGCAATGACTACTGCCGCACACAGAGACGCATATCTTTGACCTAAAAATAGATAACATGGAGTAAGAAACTAATACAATAAAACAGCATAGTATGCAAATAAGTGTGTTTATATCAATCGAGCTTCTCTATTTAATTAATTTATTTGGAAATGATTTAAATTAAAACAATTTTTTTGCCAATATTTTGAGTAATCAAACTTCTATAAAAAAAATTAAAATTGATTTAAATATATAATAAATTATACATACATCAGTTCTCTTTAACACAAGATTTTACAAAATAGGGTTTTTATTAGCTTCAAAATAATTATTTTAGAACATTTACCTGGACAATCTCTAGAACCTAAACCGAAAGGAATATATGCGTAACGATGACACTTTGACAAATTCTCAGGTAAGAATCGTTCAGGAATAAATTCGTTGGCGTTATACCAATACGAAGGATTACGATGGATTGCAAATGTTGGTATCATAACGAAACAACCCTCCGGCAAAGTATGTGATTCTAAAATCGAGAGTCTTTTGTGTAATCTAATAAAGTATATTACTATCGCGCAATGAGAGAATAATTTCTTTCATAGATTTAGATTAAACATATCGATATAAAAAAATACCCAGTTTAATATCTGCTGTAAGTTGCCGCGTAATGATAGGCACTATTGGGAATAATCTTAATGTCTCTTGAATCACCGAACGAAAGTATTGCATTTTTGAAAGACGTGCGGCATCTACCTTGTCATTTTCAAATGTTGTCGATATTTCATCCCGTAATTTCTCCTAAAAAAATAAGAGAATAATAAATATCCGAAATAAAATATAAAAATTGAACGACTGTAGTTCTTGATATAAACTTAAACAATAAAATATATAAATAATACAATTATATATATTTCAAAAGATAATTATTTTCTCTATTCAACAAATTAAATATTATATTATTATTCATGTTTATGCAATGTCAATTAGAGTTTACACTCCTAAATATGTTCCATATACATATTATACCAATTGTGTTATAATTTTACTAACTTGTATTTCTGTATGTGTCGCCAACATAAGTAAAACGAAGGATATTAATTCCGTGACAGTATTCTGGCTCTATAAAATATAAGTTAATCGTAATAAAAATATATTTGTATAATAATTAAATATAAGATATGTAAATGTGTGTGACATTACAGCAAGATATAAGTTTTTAATATCGTCTATGAAGTCCTCATTGCTCACTTCGGTGGATTTCGTAACACTATCAAATAGTTGCTCCATCAAAGGTGATTTTGATCTTTGTAAAACGTCAATATCATGTTCCAAAGTATTACGCTGCATTATCTTTCGTGATATCTAGATATATTAAATAATGTTGACACAAATGACAATTCTGTTATCAGAATTTTTGATCAGATAAAATATAACCCAAAAAATTATATTCGATACTATGCGATCAAACCCCTTTATGATCGAACAATTATATTAAGATACGTTTGGAACTTACGTCATGAATAAAATCTCGTAAAACTTTTAAACCACAATGAATTTGTTTTGCATTTTCGCACAGACTGAAAATTCGTTCTGAATACAACCATGGTTTTATCGTTCTAATATATGTGAATTTAATCAATCTGAAATATAGGTTATCGATTTTTGAATATAAACCGCGTTACATATTTAGTTATATGATAGTATATTAAAATTGTATTACCTATCGTGCCAGTATAATATATCATCATAATCACCCCTCTGTGCCTTTCCTTCGATACCTGCCATTGTTGCTATAAATTTTAATTATTATTAATTTTTTCTTGTATTTTAATAAAATATCTTTTAGCAAGCGCTGGTTATTACCTAAAAATGTATCACATACATATCGTGTCATGTATGGCTTAATATCAAATATATGACCATTGCTTTCTTTTTCTAAAACATCCGCATAGCAATTACTATAATTGTCGAAAAATGTTACGTATTCGGATAAATACTTGTAATTGAATAAGGGATATATCATTTTTCGTCGAATCTTATGAGCCGCACCTATTAATATTGAATATGATAATTTAAATGAGATTAAATGAGAGAGAAAAGAAAGAGACAAATATATCTTATATATTATTAATATCAATATATGTTATGATTTATTGTAGTGTGAAACTATATGTACAAATGAAGCGAATGTTCGTTATATTTGAACATATAAATATAAAATTAATTACTATATATAATACATATATTACATACCCGAAATTCCAATAATTCCGTTACCAAGAATTTCGTGTAACATCGTGGTGAACGATGTGCTTTTATCATTCCCATTTGCATTTGTGAGCACGAGCTGTATATTCCATAGAAGAAAATGTATTTATTTGTTGCGCTAATTAATTTTATTGAACTTACCTTAACATCCTTAGGCTTCGTAAGCAGTACAAACATATCTGTTCCTAAGATAAGGCGACTAGGACTTTCGTATTTTTCGGTAACTGTCACTACGTGTTTGAATAATTCTATAGAATAATATATTTATGTATTATAATATTATGTATATTCGTAAAAGCCTACAAGACATTGTTGTGTGTGTATGCGAATTATTTCTTTTTATCTTTCATATTATAAATGTAGAAAATAATTTCGTAAATATAGAAATAACACTTTCAATCATTGATGGTCAAGTTTATATAAATTATCTTGACATTTTAATTTTTATTTACCTTTATTGTTGAAAGCAATTTGTAGCGTATAAATAATTGACAATAATATAGGTGTTCCAGGTAGCGAAAAAATAAATTGCAAATTTTTTATTACTCTGTGACAATGCTTTTTAATAATTGGAAGAATAAGCACAATAAGCAAGATTATGATGACTATTTCAAGAAACAAATCTGTAAAAATATTAAACATATAAATATATTTTAATTATTTACACATTTTTTCATATAGACGCGCGCGATAACTTTGTAATTAATAAGATATTAAAAAAAAATTTTTTTCTTTAAAACTTTCTATCTAAAATAATATTCTATATTTAATAGAACTTTTATACCCACGCATATTTATTCACGTTCGAGAATCCTTTATTTTCTTTATTCCAAATATTCAAGAATATCTCGCGCAGACTAAATAAATTTCATATATATAAATAAATTTCATATATATTTATATATATTTATATTAATTTCATTTATATATCACATATATTTTAACACAGTTCTAATTATTATTCACTAACTAGACGTAACACAACCAATGTGTAAAGATGTAATTTCCAACAGAAAGTAACGTTATTTATGAATAAAACGTAAAACATGTTCCCCCTTATATATTCATTTTCCCACTCTGCGGCCGGTATTCATAGTCCTTTCTTATTTCAAGACCATCTTAAGTAATGTCATCTAAGTAATCCCTAGCATTCTTGCTAATACGACTCTGTGATTGATTTATGACATCTTAAGATTGTACTTAAGAGTCTTACAAAAATTGCCATTGTTGATATGTGTGTGAACAACGGGGCATCGAGATATTAGAATGTTCTATATTCTATGACATACAAGAACTTGGCGTACTCCGGCCGCATAACTCATATATATATTTTTATTAACAAATTGATGATAATTTCTGATAATAATTTACAAATTTTAATTTCAGACATATAATTCGCGAGCGTTGATTTTAAATATTTACTAATAATAATGCGACCGGGACACGCCAAGTTTTTGTATGTCACTTTGTGCCTTAACCCCTTTAGTTCCGGGCCTACTTGGCAAAGCTTATGATTAATTTCTAAACAACAATTGCAAACATTTCGATCAATTTGGCATAGGGCACTTTTAAATTTAAAATTGACAATCGATGTGATCGACGTCATGGCGCAGTAAGGGTTAAATAGTTTTATATTTTACTATTTGTAATAAAATCCGTGACACAATAATACTATTTTATATATCAAAACATTTATCATACAAAAATTAAACTTATTTTAAAAATCAATTTCTCTTAATAAAAATAAAATGTGTTTTGATTTCATGGAAAGAATTTATGTATAATATTTCTATAACAGCAAGATTGATTTTATGGCAAATACTATTTTAAATTACAAACCCTCACAAATTGAATTGCTTTTAAATACTTGGCTAATTATTGATTTCATGCTTAGTTTCGATTTTTTATTTTTTAGAGAATACTTTTTAGGAGAATATTATTTTTTAATTTTTATTATTTTTTAGTGTTATTTTTTAGAGGAAAATTATTTCTATAAGTTTTTTTTGGAGTAAATATTTTTTTAAATTTTTAAAAATTTTTTTAGGGGTAAATATTTTGTTAAACTTTTTTATTGTATACAAATTGGCATGTTTTTTATGTACTTGGAGAATTTTTTTTATCTTTATGAGGTTTTCTTTAGTAGGATATCACTGCGTTTTGTAAAAATTTATATTTAAACTTTCTGTTACATACAAGTTGCAAAATTTTTATATACTTGGCGTATTATTTTTTACCTTTGTAAGGTTTTTTTAGTGGAATATCACAGTTTTTTGTAAAAGTTTATTTAAACTCTTTGTTACATACAAATTGCGAAATTTTTATATACTTAGCGTAATTTTTTTTACCTTTGTAAGATTTTTTTTAGTAGGTTGTTATATCTTTTAGTCATTCTACGTGTGTAGCTGCACGAAAATCTTCATAATTTTAAGAATAGAGGATCAAATCAGGATAATAAGAATAATAAGGATATAATACCAATAAAATTTTGTAGACTATTGTCAGACATAATAATTTATTAAATATGCTTATATATCGCGAAATAGCGCAACACAAGAAGAAAAATGATAAAGTGATTAACGGATAATAAGAGTATCGCGGAATAGTGCAAGGAAGAGAAGTAATTTTTTCTAATCTATGTCATATTGAGCAAAGTTAGATTATAGTAGATAAACTGAGCGAATGCTTACACTTGAGTGAATCTGTGCATTATCAATTAACATATTTGTGATAAATACATTGTAAAATGATTATGGAAGCATTGAAGGAATATTTGGAGATTTTTTACTGGCCATGTTTTCGATAACGATAAACTGGTAATTATACGCGCGAATGCGCATTCATGTAAAATGTTTATTTATATTTTATATATAAATGTAATTACCCAAGGAGAACACATAAGTCAAAATGATGTCAAAATGACATCTTTCAAAAATCAGTTCTATAAGTCATGATGACGTCATTATGGTTCCTGGCAAGGACGGTTTTGTGACGTCATAAAACTAAAATTTTTAATGAATAAAGTGAAATAAATATATTTATATATATATGATAATTTCAATCAATAAGTGCCAATCTCCTCGCAGAAAAAATTATGTTTTCGAAAATATGCGAATTAAAATCCTGAAAGTCAAAATATCGTCATATAATGATTTTATGACGAGTCACTGTACAGTCATCTTGGAGTCATGATAGTTTAGTGATCAAACTCTGATATCTTCCCGTCATCTTGATGTCACAATGACATCATCTTGATTTTTTGTTCTCCTTGGGACGTTTTTTTCTTTATACGAACGACCTATGAAAAGTAATTTTTTTTTTAGAAATGTCGAAATAAGAGACAGAATGGCAATTGAAAGCGAGTTTTTTTGAAATTCAAAAATATAGAATCTTATATTTTATTCATACAATTTTACATCACAATGACATCATCTTGACTTTTTGTTCTCCTTGGGTATATACATAAATGGCTAAGCAATGAGTTGCATGTTTATGTTACTGTAGTAAAATAAATCTTGTGGTAATTCTACCAAAAATATCATAAAAACAACAACATTGAACACATTTTTATTAATTGGTTTCATAAAGAATAATGAAATAAAAAATTATATCGCACTTCTATAGTGTCCACAAATATTTTGCGGATCTGGAATTATTCGCAACTTTTGGTTCTGGAAATGTGAACGTTTATTTTATATATAAATGTAATTAATGCGTAATTAATATTTTTAGGTCACTTACAAATGGCTAAGCAATGAGTTGCATATTTATGTTTATTCTATCAAAAATATTACATATACAATTGAAATGAAAGCATTAGTATAATATATGCTATTTGATATAAGAAATATAAAAAAAATAATTATTATTTAAAAAAATAAGATTACACATTTTTTTTAACTTTAACGACGCTGGTTTCCGAACAAATAATCTCAATTATGATTTCTAATCAATAATCACGTAAGCTACTTATATAAGATAATTTTAAATATAAAAATGGACTATGGATACCCCATAATTCTAATAATAGGAATAGAGAACCATAATGCCCTCTACTGAGATTTTCAGAAATTAAAGCTACACTTAACCGTTCCAACAAAAATTTTACACGGTGTAACACATTGCAATTTAGCGTGTCATAGTTGGACGACACTCTATAATTTCACACTTTCTTTGCCTAGGTTTAATTATTAAAATATGAGTATAAGACTAACTCTGTTTCTTATTGTTGTCTTTGCTTATTGTATGCTTAAGAATATGTCGTTTTTTTATAAATATTACATTAATTATTTTAAATTTACCAAAATATAGATTAGACCAAAAAGAAAATTCTTAATCGATGCATTAGTAGCCTTTTTTATCATTCAATTATTTCGATTTTGTGATTTAAAAAAAAGTTTATTTTATAGTGTAAAACATGAAAATAGACCAAATCAGAATGCTGTTTCAATTTTTCTTATTTTAATTTTAAAATTTGCAATAACACGATATGTATAAATGTTTTATGTATAAATGTTTATCTACATAGTAATATTCAAATAAGAACATTTACTTTTAACATTTATTTGTTTACTCAAAATTTATTTTCTATTCTTCCCTGTTAATATTCATAAATAATTATATCTTTTAATTTATGAGATAAAACCATATTTTTCTTAAAACATTCTGATCAAACTTTATAGGTTCTACAATTTTATAAAGCATTATATTTATTCTATCTCTTTGGAGATTGTAAAGATTGAGCATTTTTATTCTAAAATTTTTTCTCAGTTCTTATTCTTGTTTTAATAGCATGTGCAGAATCAAAATATCATTACATATTTATTTTTCACTCGATTTCTCTCTCATTTGTTGTTTAATATAATTCTTGAGAATTTTCTGTCTTAATTTTAGATGTCCTTTGGCGAAAATGAAGTATAAAAATCCTTTAGCGAAAATAAAGTATAACACAGAGAAATGAAACCATTTAAATTTTGAAATAGAAATAACAGAAAATATGCAGTGTATCAAATCCTTACAATATTATGTGTCCTTGATGTCCCACTGTAACTTATAGAATGCTGACAAAAAAGATCTGGAATATCTTCTGCGTCTGACAGCTGAAAATTCTATGCGTTATTATTTTTACTGGGATGAGTTAAATAAAATTTCTGCACAATTATCATGGTATAATTAAATAAACTAAATCGATATTAATATTATAAATTAATGTAACTATTGTACAGTTAATATGTAAATTTTTTTCAGGCAACTCGATTTCAATTTGACAACTAAATATTACTTCGGCATAATTCTCGAATGTTTAAAACAATATCGGATTAAATACAAACAAGACAAATTTATAAATATGCCAAAAGAAAAGCAGCTTTTTAAACAGTTATTTACTATTATGGTACAATATTTTCAACCATATGTGTTTTACTCGGTCATAAAAACGTGCCTAGATGATATTACACAAGAAGTACTATCCCGTCTTAAAAATAAATTTCCTGCGTATTCAATATTCTCGACGTCTATAGAGTAATTTTCTTTTTGGAGAGACAACAATATCGATGACAATTTTTGCAATCCAACAGCAGCAACGCAATTTATGCGTATACTTGAAGAATTTATATTTTCTGATTTAGAAGACCATAAATTACATCAACTATTGATAACATTAGATTTAAATAAAATTTTCAACTTACATAAAAAAGACAATAAAATTCACAACTTACATAAAAATCTTGTAAGTTGTACTAGATTATATTGAATTAAAATTATATTTTGTTATGCGCTGCGCGAGCATAACTATGTTTTTTATATCTTATAAATGTTCAATACAATTTTTCTAATATAATTATTGGCATAGATTTCAGAATGTTTTCGAAAATATGTACTAACTACTATATATCACACTTATCACAGCGTAGCCAGACGACTCGGCATACGTTGCCTTTTGATGCTAAAACCTGAGCAAATGCATATTAAGATCCTATGGAAACCAAAATAGTAAGTATAATTTTAGCTTTAGAGCCTTTTCAATCTTTCTGGTATTTATTTTTATATATGGTAGCTTCAAAAAGTTCCCGGAATACCTTTATTTTACAAACACAATTTACAGTAAAAGGATTTACACTACATTTCCTTCAAAGTAGTTCTCTTTGAAAGCTACACACTTTTGTCAATGTTCATAAAATTTTTGGTAAAAACATTCCTGAAACTCATTTTTTGAAACCTCCTTTCATTGTCAGTATTATACACATATACAGGGTATACATGCATATGTATACGTATATATATGTACGTATATGTGCATATGGATGATGTAAATTTTTTATTATTTTTAGTAAAAATACAAAAGATGTGGAGAATCTATACTTTTTTTTTTGCAAGAATAAGTCCCATATACTTTATCCGTTAAACATTGTCAGAGGTAGTTATACCAGCAAAGTATTTTGCAAAATATTAAATAATACATGGGTTAGTAATTTTTATATGTAGTTATTATTAATTTTAGTAGTAGTTAATAAAGATATTAATTAGAAATCTTGTAAATAATACATTAAGTCAATATCATACAGACCACTGTAATATATAATATAGAAGTCTTGGTCGTGGTCAATACATTTTATCTCTCAATCATAATTTCGTAGATTATAATTTCACACTTTCTTTGCCTAGACTTTATTATTAAAATATGAGTATAAGAGTTACTCTGTTTCTTATTGTTGTCTTTGCTTATTTTATGCTTAAGAATATGTCGTTTTATTATAAATATTACATAAATTATTTTAAATTAAAAATAATAATTAAAAATAATAATTTCAAAAAGAAAATTCTTTACGGATGCATTAGTAGCCTTTTTCATGTTCCGATTATTTCGATTTTGTGATTAAAAAAAAAGTTTATTCTATAGTGTAAAACATGAAAAAAGACCAAATCAGAATGCTGTTACGATTTTTCATATTTTAATTTTAAAATTTGCAATAACACGATATGTATAAATGTTTTATGTATAAATGTTTACATAGTAATATTCAAATAAGAACACTTACTTTTAACATTTATTTGTTTACTCAAAATTTATTTTATATTCTTCCCTGTTAACTTTCATTAATAATTATATTTTTTAATTTATGAGATAAAACCACATTTTTTCTTAAAACTTTCTGATCTAACTTTATGGCTTCTACAATTTTATAAAGCATTATATTTATCTTATCTATTTGGAAATTGTAAAGATTTAGCATTTTTTATTCTAAAATTTTTTCTCAGTTTTTATTCTTGTTTTAATGGCATGTGCAGAATCAAAATATCCTTACATATTTATTTTTCACTTGATTTCTCTTTCATTTATTGTTTAATATAATTCTTAAGAATTTTCTGTTACAATTTTAGATGTCCTTTGGCGAAAATAAAGTACAACAAAAAAAAACGAAATTTAGATTTAGATTTTGAAAAAGAAATAAGAGCAGGTATGAAGCTTTTCAAAAGCTATCAAAGTTTTGCGATTCAACTGTACCTCATAGAGCCTGACAAAAAAAAAGTGGAAAATCTTCTGCGTCATGCATGTAAAGATTCTACGCTTTCTGATTTTGTCAAAATAGGTTAAATAAAATTATTTCTACACAATTACTATGATATAATTCAATAAACTATAAGTCGCTATTAGTATAATAAATTAATGTAAGTATTGTACAGTTAATATGTAAATATTTTTAAGGCAACTCAATTCCAATTTGACAACAAAATATTACTTCGGCATATTTATCGAATGTTTAAAACAATATCGGTTTAAATACAAACAAAACAAATTTTTTATAAATACGCCAAAGGAAAAGCAGCTTTTTGAAGAATTATTTACTACTATGGTACAATATTTTCAACCATGTGTGTTTTACTCGGTCGTTAAAACGTGGCTAGATGATATTGCACAAGAAGTACTATCCCGTCTTAAAAATAAATATCCTGCGCATTCAATATTCTCTTTTTTGAGCAATTTTTTTTTGGGAGACTACAATATCGATGACAATTTTTGGAATCCAACAGAAGGAATGCAAATTATGCATATACTTGAAGAGTTTATATTGTCTGATTTAGAGGATAAATTACATCAATTATTGATAACATTAGATCTAAAAGACAAATATAAAAATTATGTAAGTTGTAGATTATATTGAATTAAAATTATATTTTGTTATGCGCTGCGCGGGCATAACTATGTTTTTTATATCTTATAAATGTTTAATATAATTTTTTTAATATAATTAACGGCATAGATTTTAGAATGTTTTCGAAATGATGCTAACTACTATATATCAGTAGTACTAACTACTATATATCACAGCGTAGCCAGAAGACTCGGCATATGTTGCCTTCTGATGCCAAAATCTGATGCAATGCATATTAAGATTCTATGGAAACGAAATAGTAAGTATAATTTTAGGTTTAGAAGCTTTTCAATCTTTCTGGTTTTTATTTTTATATACTTGGAAGCTTCAAGAAGTTTCCGGAATACGTTTATTTTACAAAAAAAATTTACAATAAAAGGATTTACACTACATTTCTTTCAAAGTAGTTCTCTTTGGGAGCTACACACTTTTGTCAATATTTATAAAATTTTTGGAAACATTCCTGAAACTCATTCTTGAAACTTCCTTTCATTAGTCAGTATTATACATATATACAGGGTGTTTTTCAGAAATAGCTGGACAAACTTTAAGAGCATATTCTACTCACTGTAAGGATGATAAGGGTCATATAATCGTGGGTCCGGAACCGCTTCCGTTCCAAGTTATAAACACTTTTAATTTACAACAGACTTTGGTAAGAACACTTCATTTAAGAAATTACTGGAAATAATTTTTAGCAATTTTTTAAATGAAGTGTTTTTACAAATGTCTGTGGTAAATAAAAAGTGTTTATAACTTGGAACGGAAGCGGTTCAGGACCCACGATTATATGACTTTTTTCATCATGACTTTTTCAAATATATATACATATATATGTGTGTGTGTATACATACATTGTAAACTTATTTACGGGATTTCTTAGAATACTTATATGTTATAAATTGATGACGCACGCAATCACGCTCGCATGCACACACACAAAAAAATAATCAAGATTTCTTTTTTTCAGTTAAATATCAAAGTTATTTTGAGATTTTTAAATGGTACAATATTTCTTTTACAAAAATTGATTCTTTTATTTTTTTACACATTGACATATTTAGATAAGCTCAGTATAAAATTAACAACTGTGATACAATTCTTAATTTATTTTAACATGTTGTGACATAGAATTTTTAATCATATCATTCATATTATTATGTGAATTATATGTATATCTTTGGAAGTGTTTATCTTAATAGATTTTATGTAGATACAAAAAATCAAATGTGTTGATTTATAAAAAAAAATTACATTTAATTGTACATGTGCATTAAAAGAAATATACAAATTTACATTTTTTTTGTTGTTCAGTTGAGACAGATTTGTACACAACATTTTTAATTAGTTTATTTAGTATTGCAAATGCTAGAGAAATCGTGGATATCGAATACGATAAACACACACACACACACACTCTCTATATATATATATATAAATGTGTGTGTGTGTATATATACATATATATATATATATATATATATATATATATATATACGTATATGTATATGTATATGTACGTATGTGCATATAAATGTATATTTTTTTATTATTTTTAGTAAAGATACAAAAAATGTGGAGAATCTAGAGTATTTTTTTAGCATGAAATCCCATGTACTTTATCCGTTAAACATTGTCACAGGTAACTATACCAGTGTATCTTGCAACGTATTAAATGATACATGGGTTAGTAATTTTTATATCTTATTAATTTTAGCGGTAGTTAATAAAGATATTAATTATAAGTCTTGTAAATAATACATTAAGTCAATGAGTCAATACATTATAAGTATTGAGTGAAAGTAAAACTTTCTTTTATTTCTTTGTCTATATATGTGTACTTGTCATCGAAATTTTGTTAACGTGTCTGTTTTTTAGGTAACAAACTCGATGATAAACAATTTTATTAAAATTTTATTACAGTTGTTATATATTGGTGATAATATATATTACTTGTGGGAATCAAAAATCCTGAAACAAATATTAAATGTTAATAACGTTAATATTATGAATCCAATAGAAGTAGCGTATCACACATCGTATAATATTAAATATTTATAAAATAATATAGGGAGAGATTGTACGAATTATAATTATCTATAATATATTAAGTCGTCATTACAATAGTTATATAGTTAAAAAGCCGCTTTTCAAGATGTTGATTAAATTCTGCTATCACATTTTTCTCACGGGTTAAATCTGACATTTTAATAAATAAACTATCAGAAAGAGAAGGAAAAGAAATCAAATTTGCAGTTGGATTAATTGTATCCCACTATGGCTATCCCTTTTTAGAAGATCTAGAGTCTACAAAAGAAATGTGTTCCGAAGGCGTGATAATTGCATGGTATTATAATGATCAACATGCTGACGAAATTGGGTTTGGAGTAGGGGATTGGAATAAACTTATGTTTTCTCATCTAGTCACGCCAGACGGAGACCCCTTATATTATCCTGATTTCTATTGTTGTATACCAAATAATAGATTCAATGTACCGCATTACATAATTCTCGCCGAAAATAATGGAGTATGTTTGGTGCCCGAAAGTATGAGTATTAGTAGCATTTTTATAAATTATATATTTTCTATTATCTTTCATTCGTACATTGTAAAATACATCTTCTTTATTTTAGATGATATATCGATATGTTCACCAAAATTGATCGATAATGTAGAGATAGGACGATACTTTTGTAAATTCGAAGGTAATCATTATGTACCAAATGAACGCCTGAGGAAAGCTTATCCAAATGATACTGCTGTAATTCCCAAAATACTTTTTAACCAGTAATTTATATCGTTATAAAATGTATAATTTTTAATAAAAATGTTAAAATTATGCATAGATATTTTTATTAAGATATTGGGATTTTTAGATAGATATTTTTATTAAGATATAATGGATTTTATTCTAGATTTAGAATATTTTTTACAATCTCGAGATTATAAAATAAAAGTACAATATATTAGGCCGTATTATCAACAATAATTTAATTACATATAATTTATATATTATTTTCTCGATTTAATATCAATCCTTTTATTTTATAATATTTGTCGGTAATAAAATTTTTAAAATGGAGATTCATTAAGATGAAATATTCGTCTATGTTATTCTTTGTGCAGTGAGTACGATTGGTAATGTCATCATCCTTCATATCGCGATGTATGTATTGTATGTATATATAGAATACGTAAAGAAAAAATAAAGACACCTTTCATCGGTTCAACTGCATTGAGAACCATAAATCCCCTCCATAAAGTACTCTCAACTGGCCAGCTCGCATACAAAAAATACACAGATATTTTGTACGCATATACATATACAAGATACATAGGTGCTTCGCTAATGATACGCATTCTAGCTGCATATGTGACTTGGTGCGAGATAACTAAGGGCCACCGCACAAACTTTTCCATAACGCGTAACGTTACGTTAAGTACTGACCCTAAACTTAAATTTGTACGTAACTTTAAACTTTTGGGAACGCACAGAGAAAATCGTAACCGTAACGTAGCAAAAACGGTTACGATTTTCTTTGAGCGTTAACTAAAGTTTAAAATTACGTACGAATTTAAGTTTAGGGTCAGTGCTTAACGTAACGTAACGCGTTACAGAAAAGCTTGTGCGGTGGCCCTAATACTGTGTCTCTTGATAGATCATGACAATCGAAATGACCATCAATTTAGACAGAATAATATTGGAACAAAATCATATAGCCATAAATCTCAAAAACGAAACTAAAAAGCGATTGTCTACAAAATTTCTTCCAACAATTTATCGGATGTGTTATCATTCTATTGGCCATTGCTCGTGACCAATCAGAACAGGAAGGAATTTGTCCTTTTTTGAAAGATTAAATGCAAACAAAAGACAGTGGTCGTTGCAGCCGTTGCACTGTTGCACAGAGGCATCGCAACAGTGCCACAGAGAACATCGTAACAGAGTGAACTTTACGCGTTCACATTCGTACACAAGTATATAAACGTAATTAGCGATACGAAATCAGTAAATAACGTTGCGAGCCCTTTTGTGCATTGTTGAATGGCTTGATAACGATGGCTACGATAACACGTCTGCCCGACGAAGTGATTCTTCTAATTCTGGAAAACGAGAGCATCAGCATCGAGGATCTCATGAGTTTTGAGTCCACGTGTAAAAGATTCCGGTTTATAACGCAGAACAATAAGCTTTGGGAAAAGAAATATTATCAGAAGTACTTATTTATTTATAAGTATTTTATATTAATTTTACTTTGATTTTCTATTAATTTTACTTAATTTTCTATTAATTTTATTATATTTCCATCACTCAACAAAGCATCTCTGCGAAAACTGATAGTCAAAAAATAAAGTTAAAGTTATTATAACGTTGTTATTTTATTAATTTAAGTCGTGCTTATTGGTTCACTGCATATTAAACTGCATATTTGCTCTTGATGTTACTCTTGATGTTATACAATTTACTACGATTTCATGGTAGTAAAAGTAAAGAATCAAGATTTAGTTGTAACCTACCGCTTTCACGAGATACGTTCACTCGGATTCTCTCGTGTGTGAGGTATTATAGAGTGATGTGAGTGTATGCTCGTGAGGATGTGTGTATGTGTGTCGTACAAAATATGGGAATATTTACAAAGGGCGTTATTGTGTCGTGCACGTGGTGTATGCAATGCTGCGATACAGTTGTCGGATCACGGATCGATATCTTGAATCGTTATCTCGAATCGATATATAGGGCGTTTTTCAGCAAGCGACACAGACGACACAGTGTAACACGTATCATTTCAGGATCAGAGAAGTACTTCTTATAAGAAAAAGTATTACTTTTAAAAAGTTGTGAAAAAGAAGATATCTCTCTTTTGTTTTAATGGATTCAATGGATTCTTTTTTAGTAGTTAATGGTAAGATATTAAGAAAGATACAATAAAAAACATACAATAAAAATTTTGACTTATCAATATAAACATTTGTTACATATTCTATTTATATCTTTTCAGAATTCACATGCAAACATTGTAACAATACAATTGCTTCATTGCATCATGTTTCCGATCACAGTTGTTTCTTTGGAAAAGGAGTTTATATGGAAAATAATGTTTTATTTACAGAAATCGCCAGTAAATGTCGCACACGTGTAAGAAATAGTACATAAATACTGCATGAAATTAATTTTATACATATATTTAAGAAATTATATATGTCCATAATATTTTAATTGACTTAATGTGTTTTTTTTTGTATAGTAATTAATAATTTCCCATCTCAAGAAAGTCTTTCTCAAGACCAAGACCAAGATCAAAATGAAAGCCAAGTGAAGATTGAGATGAAAATCATAATATGAAATAATTAAATAAACAAGGTATAATGAATTTTAAAAAAATTATTTGATATAATTAATTATTGTTTTAAAATAATTTTAATTAATAATGCGTTTTTATTATTTCAGATGCAGTATGGACTAAAAATAAAACCCTTGCACTTCTAACGTTATATGAAGATTATTTGATACGAATACTCAAGACTGTTTTACATTTAGTTTTTCTTTAATTTTTATTTATTAGTTTATTGTGATTTATATGATACGTATGTGCAAATACTTAAGAATATTTTAAATTTTTATTTTCTTTAATTTTGACACATTGTGTGTTATATGATACAAATGTGTGATACAAATAAGTATTACTGTATTGATACTACTTCAAGTATTATGAAAAAAATAAAAATTAAAAATAAAGAAGAC
Source organism: Lasius platythorax (assembly GCA_963971435.1). Classification (NCBI taxonomy): domain Eukaryota; kingdom Metazoa; phylum Arthropoda; class Insecta; order Hymenoptera; family Formicidae; genus Lasius; species Lasius platythorax. The sequence continues at coordinate 7,226,119 of OZ020540.1, read as the reverse complement.
ATATATTATATAATATTTAGAATTAAAAGAGGCTTTTTGTTTTTATAATTCATGTATTAATATATTTTATAATATATGTTATAACATTGTTGTAATATATGTATGTTATAATACATTAGAGTTAGAGCCTAAAATAGAAATGTTAAGCATTAAAGAAGAGCATTAAACATAGTTAAAGAAGAGAAATATAGTAATAATTTTGTTTATAAATTATATAATAAAGGTTATTTATTTTCTTGGACTAAATACTTTAAGGACAAGACTTAGTCTATTTAACTTTTTTTGATATAATGATTCAACTTATTTTTTTTAAAGCAATGAAAAACGTGAACGCGGAAATTGATGATTTATTCTGACGGAGCGGCTTTTTGCAATATAATGTTATCGGAGAGAATCAGAATATCTGTCATCGACAAAAAGTAGTTCTTTGAATCAAAAGGTCAGTTGAAGGATCAGTTAGTGTAGTTGAATTGCAGATTTTATTAAACACTGAAAACAAATATTCTATTCGTAAGCGGGGAATTTCTCTTAGCATTTTCCTTTAGTGGAAAATCTTAAACATGTTTCACATTTTCTAAAGCTGCATCGTAGATTTCTGTTTGATTAAGAAATCAATGTAAATGCCAAATTATTATGAACTTTTATACGATCCTTCACCCAAAAAAAATATTCTTTTCTTTAGCGGTTCTCTCTCGATTCTAGAGGATTTTCCTCTGATATACGGTCTCAAGAAGATACTCTAAAATCTAGAGGAATATCCTATAACCAAGAGATAGTGAGGACTTAAGATTAAATGGATACCTATGTGTTAAAGAGGAATATAATTCCTGTAAGATTTTCCACTAAAGGAAAATCTAAGAGAAATTCCCCGCTTACGAATAGAATATTTTTTTTTAGTGATAAACCTTATATATAAAACACGATCGCTTATGTTCAAATGGGTTCTTTAAGAAGGGAAAGTAAACTCTTACGAAACTCACTTAAAACTTCGTTGCTTCGATAATTCATGCAAATAAAAGATATTTACATTTATTATCAGAGAAGCGCTTAGATAGTTGACCACCCGCATATGCAAAAATAGTATTTCGTTACTTCAAGAATATCTATGTAGATAAAGTAAAACAAAACAATACAAATAAAATATATGATTAATTCAAAATTATAATTGTTACATACGTAATAATGGGCACTAAATTAAAAAATGACCGAGATAAAAATCAAATAACGAAACTAAAATCACTTACAATAAACTATGACATAAGTTGCAAGGTTTTTATCTACAGTCATCCAATTTTCTGCAAATTATACAAAAAATATGTATAATCATGCATAATCACGCATATTTATTATAGAAATATGATACGTACTATTCTCAATTTTATAAGTTTCAAATTTTCGATGTTTTATATATTTAATAATATAAAATTAAAAATAAAGATAGGCCTATTCGAGCATGTACAAATTTAATACAATAAACTTTGATATTACATATGTGACATGTTTAATTATGTTGGTTTACAAATATGACGGAACGTTTCGACACTTAACTTGTGTCTCTTCAGCCGAAATAGATTGACAAAAAAAAAATAATAAAACCATAACATTAAAAATATTTCGTAACGGTCAAATTAGATTAACATGATGAGTCTGTTGGTATAAAAAAATTGTCAAGTTGAAATCGAGAGTAGTCGTTCACCAATTTGAAAAAATGGCATAGTGTTGGATTTAGTTTTGCCATGGTTTGACATGTCGTTTGTAATCTCACTGTAAATCAAAGAGTAATGGACGATAAAACTTAACTGTTTTTTTGTTTACAATCAAAATCAAATTTCACTAATAAGTCATTAGGTAAACTCACCCCGAACATTCAAAGATTTCAACATATTCTATCGTAGAACTAGTCAGATATAAAATTAGTATATTGAAATACACCACACACTATAAAAAGTATCTATTGTGTAAAGGGACTAACAATAAGTCGAAATGAGATAAGATGTTGGATGATGTTGTCCTTATATATCTTTTGTAGGTAAGACACGTATGTTATATTAATTAAAAATTATGGACGTTGTTTATTTTTAAATATTTCAAATAACGAAAAATACAAGTGATCCAGCATATCACAATATTCTTTATTGTTAAAACCGTTTGTTTGTTGTTTGATATGGATTGTTTCTACAATTAATCGTTTATAATTGGTTTCTTTATCTATGATTTTTACATTGTCCCAATCCATATCTTGTTCATGTTAAATAATATGCAAAGAAACTACTGATTTTTGCGAGATGTGTTTTTTACTGTTTGACTTGTATTCGCAGATTCTCGTTTTTTAATGTCTTTTGGTCTGACCTACATAAGATGCGTTACAATCATTTCATTCGATTTTTTAAATTAAATTGTTATTTGATGTTGTTGGTGTAATGTCTTTATGTACTTTAATAAAAGTGTTTAGGTGGTTGAAACACTTTAAACCAGCTACTAATTCTGTGCCTCTAAAAGAGTTGCATACTTGTTCGGTTAAATCTTTGATGTAAGACACCGGCCGCATTAATCCACAGATTCGTTGATCGCGCAGGTACCTAATTTATCAACTCGTGGAAATAAAATTGCAGTATAGTCGTCTTTATCGATTGCCGATAAAGTCAATTAAAGAATGAATGAAATCAATGAGACGAATGAAAGAAATCAATGAAACGAATGAATGAAATGAATGAAAATCAATGAATATATAGAGATCTTTTTCTTTCTACGTCAGATAGAATAAAATCAAGCGATAAATAAAATGTTCTATAAGAGATCTTGTTATATAAAGTAATAAAGTATAATACACATATATATCACTTTATATCAAAATAGTTTTTATTAATATTCATGTATAATGTAATTGTAGTTAATTGCCAATTAACATTATATTATGTTATTTTATAAGATATAGAATATTTTTTTCAGAAACGGAAAGATATTTTATTTATATATAAACTTGATTAAATACATATATATATTTATATATAAATAAATAATTTCTTCATCATTTTAAATTAACAGTGAGTTTATACACGAAACATAGACAGTTTGACGCCATTCCGACATCTTAATAGAATATCATTTGTTAAATCAATATTCTTCATATTGCTAGTAAAACGAAATCGTCGCACTAAATTCGCAATGACTACTGCCGCACACAGAGACGCATATCTTTGACCTAAAAATAGATAACATGGAGTAAGAAACTAATACAATAAAACAGCAGTATGCAAATAAGTGTGTTTATATCAATCGAGCTTCTCTATTTAATTAATTTATTTGGAAATGATTTAAATTAAAACAATTTTTTTGCCAATATTTTGAGTAATCAAACTTCTATAAAAACAATTAAAATTGATTTAGATATATAAATTATACATACATCAGTTCTCTTTAACACAAGATTTTACAAAATAGGGTTTTTATTAGCTTCAAAATAATTATTTTAGAACATTTACCTGGGCAATCTCTAGAACCTAAACCGAAAGGAATATATGCGTAACGATGACACTTTGACAAATTCTCAGGTAAGAATCGTTCAGGAATAAATTCGTTGGCGTTATACCAATACGAAGGATTACGATGGATTGCAAATATTGGTATCATAACGAAACAACCTTCCGGCAAAGTACGTGATTCTAAAATCGAGAGTCTTTTGTGTAATCTAATAACATATATTACTATCGCGCAATGAGAGAATAATTTCTTTCATAGATTTAGATTAAACACATCGATATAAAAAAATACCTAGTTTAATATCTGCTGTAAGTTGCCGCGTAATGATAGGCACTATTGGGAATAATCTTAATGTCTCTTGAATCACCGAACGAAGGTATTGCATTTTTGAGAGACGTGCGGCGTCTACCTTGTCATTTTCAAATGTTGTCGATATTTCATCCCGTAATTTCTCCTAAAAAAATAAGAGAATAATAAATATCCGAAATAAAATATAAAAATTGAACGACTGTAGTTCTTGATATAAACTTAAACAATAAAATAAATAAATAATACAATTATATATATTTCAAAAGATAATTATTTTCTCTATTCAACAAATTAAATATTATATTATCATTCATGTTTATGCAATGTCAATTAGAGTTTACACTCCTAAATATGTTCCATATACATATTATACCAATTGTGTTATAATTTTACTAACTTGTATTTCTGTATGTGTCGCCAACATAAGTAAAACGAAGGATATTAATTCCGTGATAGTATTCTGGCTCTATAAAATATAAGTTAATCGTAATAAAAATATATTTGTATAATAATTAAATATAAGATATGTAAATGTGTGTGACATTACAGCAAGATATAAGTTTTTAATATCGTCTATGAAGTCCTCATTGCTCACTTCGGTGGATTTCGTAACACTATCAAATAGTTGCTCCATCAAAGGTGATTTTGATCTTTGTAAAACGTCAATATCATGTTCCAAAGTATTACGCTGCATTATCTTTCGTGATATCTAGATATATTAAATAATGTTGACACAAATGACAATTCTGTTATCAGAATTTTTGATCAGATAAAATATAACCCCAAAAATTATATTCGATACTATGCGATCAAACCCCTTTATAATCGAACAATTATATTAAGATACGTTTGGAACTTACGTCATGAATAAAATCTCGTAAAACTTTTAAACCACTATGAATTTGTTTTGCATTTTCGCACAGACTGAAAATTCGTTCTGAATCCAACCATGGTTTTATCGTTCTAATATATGTGAATTTAAGCAATCTGAAATATAGGTTATCGATTTTTGAATATAAACCGCGTTACATATTTAGTTATATGATAGTATATTAAAATTGTATTACCTATCGTGCCAGTATAATATATCATCATAATCACCCCTCTGTGCCTTTCCTTCGATACCTGCCATTGTTGCTATAAATTTTAATTATTATTAACTTTTTCTTGTATTTTAATAAAATATCTTTTAGCAAGCGCTGGTTATTACCTAAAAATGTATCACACACATATCGTTTCATGTATGGCTTAATATCAAATATATGACCATTGCTTTCTTTTTCTAAAACATCCGCACAGCAATTACTATAATTGTCGAAAAATGTTACGTATTCGGATAAATACTTGTAATTGAATAAGGGATGTATCATTTTTCGTCGAATCTTATGAGCCGCACCTATTAATATTGAATATGATAATTTAAATGAGATTAAATAAGAGAGAAAAGAAAGAGACAAATATATCTTATATATTATTAATATCAATATATGTTATGATTTATTGTAGTGTGAAACTATATGTACAAATGAAGCGAATGTTCGTTATATTTGAACATATAAATATAAAATTAATTACTATATATAATACATATATTACATACCCGAAATTTTAATAATTCCGTTACCAAGAATTTCGTGTAACATCTTGGTGAATGATGTGCTTTTATTATTCCCATTTGCATTTGTGAGCACGAGCTGTATATTCCATAGAAAAAATGTATTTATTTGTTGCGCTAATTAATTTTATTGAACTTACCTTAACATCCTTAGGCTTCGTAAGCAGTACAAACATATCTGTTCCTAAGATAAGGCGACTAGGACTTTCGTATTTTTCGGTAACTGTCACTACGTGTTTGAATAATTCTATAGAATAATATATTTATGTATTATAATATTATGTATATTCGTAAAAGCCTACAAGACATTGTTGTGTGTGTATGCGAATTATTTCTTTTTATCTTTCATATTATAAATGTAGAAAATAATTTCGTAAATATAGAAATAACACTTTCAATCATTGATGGTCAAGTTTATATAAATTATCTTGACATTTTAATTTTTATTTACCTTTATAGTTGAAAGCAATTTGTAGCGTATGGATAATTGACAATAATATAGGTGTTCCAGGTAGCGAAAAAATAAATTGCAAATTTTTTATTACTCTGTGACAATGCTTTTTAATAATTGGAAGAATAAGCACAATAAGCAAGATTATGATGACTATTTCAAGAAACAAATCTGTAAAAATATTAAACATATAAATATATTTTAATTATTTACACATTTTTTCATATAGACGCGCGCGATAACTTTGTAATTAATAAGATATTAAAAAAAAATTTTTTTCTTTAAAACTTTCTATCTAAAATAATATTCTATATTTAATAGAACTTTTATACCCACGCATATTTATTCACGTTCGAGAATCCTTTATTTTCTTTATTCCAAATATTCAAGAATATCTCGCGCAGACTAAATAAATTTCATATATATAAATAAACAATTTCATATATATAAATAAATTTCATATATATTTATATATATTTATATTAATTTCATTTATATATCACATATATTTTAACACAGTTCTAATTATTATTCACTAACTAGACGTAACACAACCAATGTGTAAAGATGTAATTTCCAACAGAAAGTAACGTTATTTATGAATAAAACGTAAAACATGTTCCCCCTTATATATTCATTTTCCCACTCTGCGGCCGGTATTCATAGTCCTTTCTTATTTCAAGACCATCTTAAGTAATGTCATCTAAGTAATCCCTAGCATTCTTGCTAATACGACTCTGTGATTGATTTATGACATCTTAAGATTGTACTTAAGAGTCTTACAAAAATTGCCATTGTTGATATGTGTGTGAACAACGGGGCATCGAGATATTAGAATGTTCTATATTCTATGACATACAAGAACTTGGCGTACTCCGGCCGCATAACTCATATATATATTTTTATTAACAAATTGATGATAATTTCTGATAATAATTTACAAATTTTAATTTCAGACATATAATTCACGAGCGTTGATTTTAAATATTTACTAATAATAATGCGACCGGGACACGCCAAGTTTTTGTATGTCACTTTGTGCCTTAACCCCTTTAGTTCCGGGCCTACTTGGCAAAGCTTATGATTAATTTCTAAACAACAATTGCAAACATTTCGATCAATTTGGCATAGGGCACTTTTAAATTTAAAATTGACAATCGATGTGATCGACGTCATGGCGCAGTAAGGGTTAAATAGTTTTATATTTTACTATTTGTAATAAAATCCGTGACACAATAATACTATTTTATATATCAAAACATTTATCATACAAAAATTAAACTTATTTTAAAAATCAATTTCTCTTAATAAAAATAAAATGTGTTTTGATTTCATGGAAAGAATTTATGTATGATATTTCTATAACAGCAAGATTGATTATATGGCAAATACTATTTTAAATTACAAACCTTCACAAATTGAATTGCTTCTAAATACTTGGCTAATTATTGATTTCATGCTTAGTTTCGATTTTTTATTTTTTAGAGAATACTTTTTAGGAGAATATTATTTTTTAATTTTTATTATTTTTTAGTGTTATTTTTTAGAGAAAAATTATTTCTATAAGTTTTTTTTGGAGTAAATATTTTTTTAAATTTTTTTAAGTTTTTTTAGGAGTAAATATTTTGTTAAACTTTTTTATTGTATACAAATTGGCATGTTTTTTATGTACTTGGAGAATTTTTTTTATCTTTATGAGGTTTTCTTTAGTAGGATATCACTGCGTTTTGTAAAAATTTATATTTAAACTTTCTGTTACATACAAGTTGCAAAATTTTTATATACTTGGCGTATTTTTTTTTACCTTTGTAAGGTTTTTTTAGTAGGATATCACTGCTTTTTGTAAAAATTTATTTAAACTCGTTGTTACATACAAGTTGCGAAATTTTTTTATCTTTGTAAGGTTTTTTTAGTAGGATATCACAGCTTTTTGTAAAAGTTTATTTAAACTCTTTGTTACATACAAATTGCGAAATTTTTATATACTTAGCGTAATTTTTTTTACCTTTGTAAGATTTTTTTTAGTAGGTTGTTATATCTTTTAGTCATTCTACGTGTGTAGCTGCACGAAAATCTTCATAATTTTAAGAATAGAGGATCAAATCAGGATAATAAGAATAATAAGGATACCAATAAAATTTTGTAGACTATTGTCAGACATAATAATTTATTAAATATAATAAATAAACAAATAAAGGCTCTAGAAATGATAATAATAAAATAAACGGCTAATAAGAGCCAGATCGCATAGGTGAGGCGCGAGTAAACACAATTGTTTAAATTAAACTACCCTTTGGAACCCCCATGGGCTCACCATTGTCACCAATCATTGCGGACATCACATTGCAGGATTTGGAAAGAAAAGCGATTGCAAATTTGCCTGTAACACTTCCGTTTTACGTCCGTTACGTCGACGATATTGCGATAGCGGCCCCCTCCACCATGATTGTGGAGATACAAAAGATTTTTAACTCATACCATCCAAGACTACAGTTCACCATGGAGGAGGGCGTCGACAACAATCTCAACTTTTTAGACGTCACTATTATAAAAAACAACAATACACTAAATTTCGACTGGTATCACAAGCCGACGTTCTCGGGACGTTACTTAAATTTCGAGTCACAGCATCCTCTCTGCCAAAAAAGAGGCACAATAATTGGCCTGACTGACAGAGCGTTTCTTCTCTCTAATCCGAGATTCCACCAGAAAAATTTAAATTTTATTATTAACCTATTACTTGACAATAATTATCCATTATCTTTCATATTTAACACTATTCATGACAGACTAAAATTTCTTATTCTTAACAATGACAAGAACACTACAAAAAACACTCAAGACAAACTCAATAAAGAAAAAGTTGCATATTTTAATATTCCATATGTGGAGGGAATCTCGGATCAGTTCAACAGAATAATTCGTGACTTAGATATAAGAATGTCGTACACGGGAATAAACAAGCTTAACAATTATATTAAAGTACATAAAGACAAACAAAGCAATGAGTTTCGAAAAAATGTTGTTTACAAAATCTCGTGTAATAATTGTGATGCCTCATATGTGGGCCAGACCCGTAGATTTTTAAAAACTAGAATGAAAGAGCACCGCAACCATATTAATAGGAACACATCGCAACGGTCAGTGATAACGGACCACAGATTGACGAACCATGAATTCGATTGGGAAAATGTAAAAGTTTTAGACGAAGAACCGATTTTAGCGAAAAGACTGCTGTCAGAAATGATATACATAAAGAGACAGAAGAACAGCATTAATTTGCAGACCGACACGGAACAATTAGAACAAATTTACATTCCGATTATAGATAGCTTACGGCTTGTTTAGTTTTCTTTTTCATTTTCTCTTATTGTTCTTTTGTTGTCTTTTTGTCATCAATAATCCAAAATAACATGTTTATGCGAACCATAGTTGTTGTTTGACATTTATATCTGACAGTATAGATATTGTTATGATCGATGTGCGATGTGAGTTAAAGCAATTTCTCAGACTTGTGCGTAAGGATCTCGTGGCTTTCTGTGCGGCTCTGCGATTGTCTTTGGTGAGTTGCCTCTTGTAATGTTTTATAACAGCAATTGATATATTGCTATTTGATACAGCGATGTGCATTATTTGTCAATGCACATCCCGCTTCCTACCGGCGGGTACCGATCGGGAGGCGTCTCTAGAGGGGATCGCGGGGTAGCCTGGATACCGCGTAGACACACTGCTAGTCATATTATTATTCGTAATTCAAGCGTACGTTTTAATTTTCTTTTTCTGTATACATAATCCGATCACCGGTTTTGGTTATAATGTTTCTCATGTCATGTAATTCATTTGTTTATACAGTTACTGAAGATGGCCCGAAGCGGGACCGAAACGTCTAATTATATAATAAAGGGTAGTTTAATTTAAACAATTGTGTTTACTCGCGCCTCACCTATGCGATCTGGCTCTTATTAGCCGTTTATTTTATTATTATTAAATATACTTATATATCGCGAAATAGTGCAACACAAGAAGAAAAATGATAAAGTGATTAACGGATAATAAGAGTATCGCGGAATAGTGCAAGGAATAGAAGTAATTTTTTCTAATCTATGTCATATTGAGCAAAGTTAGATTATAGTAGATAAACTGAGCGAATGCTTACACTTGAGTGAATCTGTGCATTATCAATTAACATATTTGTGATAAATACATTGTAAAATGATTATGGAAGCATTGAAGGAATATTTGGAAATTTTTTACTGGCCATGTTTTCGATAACGATAAACTGGTAATTATACGCGCGAATGCGCATTCATGTAAAATGTTTATTTATATTTTATATATAAATGTAATTACCCAAGGAGAACACATAAGTCAAAATGATGTCAAAATGACATCTTTCAAAAATCAGTTCTATAAGTCATGATGACGTCATTATGGTTCCTGGCAAGGACGGTTTTGTGACGTCATAAAACTAAAATTTTTAATGAATAAAGTGAAATAAATATATTTATATATATATATATGATAATTTCAATCAATAAGTGCCAATCTCCTCGCAGAAAAAATTATGTTTTCGAAAATATGCGAATTAAAATCCTGAAAGTCAAAATATCGTCATATAATGATTTTATGACGAGTCACTGTACAGTCATTTTGGAGTCATGATAGTTTAGTGATCAAACTCTGATATTTTCCCGTCATCTTGACGTCACAATGACATCACCTTGACTTTTTGTTCTCCTTGGGTATATATATAAATGGCTAAGCAATAAGTTGCATGTATATGTTAATGTAGTAAAATAAATCTTGTGGTAATTCTACCAAAAATATCACCATTGAACACATTTCTATTAATTGGTTTCATAAAGAATAATGAAATAAAAAATTATATCGCATTTCTATAGTGTCCACAAATATTTTGCGGATCTGGAATTATTCGCAACTTTTGGTTCTGGAAATGTGAATGTTTATTTTATATATAAATGTAATTAATGCGTAATTAATATTTTTAGGTCACTTACAAATGGCTAAGCAATGAGTTGCATATTTATGTTTATTCTATCAAAAATATTACATATACAATTGAAATGAAAGCATTAGTATAATATATGCTATTTGATATAAGAAATATAAAAAAAATAATTATTATTTAAAAAAATAAGATTACACATTTTTTTTAACTTTAACGACGCTGGTTTCCGAACAAATAATCTCAATTATGATTTCTAACCAATAATCACGTAAGCTACTTATATAAGATAATTTTAAATATAAAAATGGACTATGAATACCCCATCTATATATATAAGTACCGTTTGTCTGTCTGTCTGTCTGTCTGACCGTGAACTCCTTCCACATTTATGGATCGATTCTCTCGAAATTGGTATCAAAATTTTGCAAATTTTTCGGAGATCGCTACGTCGTGGTCTTCTTTAGTTTTACATTCCCACCCACGCACCCACCCACGCAATCACACATTTATTGACCACGCAATCACACATTTATGGACCGATTTTCTTGAAATTGATACCAAAATTTTGCAAATTTTTCGGAGATAGCGACGTCGTGGTCTTTTTTAGTTTTACACCCCCACCCACGCACCCACCCACGCAATCACGCATTTATTGCCCTACTTCCACATTTATGGATCGATTTTCTCGAAATTGGTATCAAAATTTTGCGAATTTTTCGAGGATGGAGACGATGGTGGTAAAACTTAAAAAAACCACATAGTAGTCATCCCCGAAAAATTTGCAAAATATTGGTACCAATTTCGAGAAAATCGGTCAATAAATGTGTGAGTGCGTGGGTGAGGGTGTAAAACTAAAAAAAAACACATAGTAGCCATCCCCGAAAAATTTGCAAAATTTTGATACCGATTTCGAGAGAATCGGTCCATAAATGTGGAAGTAGTTCGCGGACATACAGACAGACAGACGGTACTTATATATATAGATAGATATATATATAAGAACCCGCGCTAAGCGCGGGCCGAAAAGCTAGTGATTCTATAAACGTGATAGTAAACAATGTTTTATACACACAAACAGAATTAGTCGTTTATTGCTTGCTGATGTGCACATCGTTTTAGTAAAGGAAGCTAATATCTGATACCGGACGACACTTTTGGTGTTTTATGGTTATATCAATGGTAAATATGATTGAAAATATTATAAATGTACACATATATACATTGCGGTAACAGGCCGGGTGACATAACAACAGTGACGAAGTTCATAACGATTTATCAAGACGTGCGGGTCAGCGACATGTATCGCGCGTCTGCCGACGAAATCCAATTTTCTACTTGGACATGGTTAAAACGATACGGCGATTAATAATGCCTCGGACAGCTTGAACGTTACGTAAAAATGATGACATTCGACAGTACAAAGTGCAGCACCGGTGGCCAGAGTCGAGGAATTCGTGATCGAGACAAATGCGAATGCGGCAAAGAGATATTGTCTGCTGTCAAGGAAGTCAAGAGATAAAAATAACCGAATGCCTCACTGCAAGTGCATATCATCGCGGTAATGTAATTCTCAAGGGCAAAGTAGCATTATCTGTCAAAACTCAAACTGGTCAAAACTCGCTAACACCGAGCGTTTCGTCGCAGTCCTGTGTTGTATCTCCTTTCTATGGAACAGTGACTATATCTGTAAGACGTTGTTCATAGGATTAAAGGCCCGGGAGGGGTCGTATGTAGGGTCTGAGAAATAGATAAGCGACATTATTTCGCGCATCGTTGCACGACTTGCCGCGCAATTGCTCGTGCATATGAATCTTGTATACGAAGTATTCAGTTGCTCAGTTTGCTTAGATAATTCTGTATCTTACCTTCTTTACCTTCTGTATTAGTTTTTCGAAGGTACATTTAATTCCACTCGTAAATTCTGTCCTGAATATCCAATTCTGATTGTTTGTCTTTTATATTTAAAGAAAGTTGATATGGTTATCAGCATAGACTCGTTTTAATTATGGATTTTAGTTGTCGCTTAATTCCGAAATATTTACAAATTGTTTTCTTATCAAATATCGATTTTTTTATCAAATATCCAAATTCTACTGCATTATAATTCAAAGAAGGTGTGTTCCATATTCTTGCCGAAAAATAAATTTCGATATTTATGTTTCTCTTCTGCAGAGAATTTTATTGTAATCCGTAATTCTTTCATTTTTCTGCTGTTAAAGTGAATGCTATATCGTGGAGCAACATGATTTGAAGCTCGTTTTGGACTTGAGCTTATACACGTAGTACTTCCAGTTATGCGAGTCACGAAAATTGAGAGAAAACATTGCCATCGACTATACCTTGAAACATATACCGATATAGTGGCAAATGTGTACGACAAAGGGTGTACAGCGTACACAACATAAAGTATACATATCGTATGCATACTCTTTGTTGCACCTGACTGCACTTATGCACTTCCCGGCATCATAACCACATTACATTATGTGTTTGCGGAGACAACGTAATGCGATAAAGGGGTTTTCGTCATAGTGTAATATGAAACCAAGATCGTATATCGCATTTTGCTGTCAGGAAACCCCGGTTTCGTATCGTCAACAAAATTGTTTATGGCGGTTCCGTGGAAAATCTCCGCTGACAAGATTCGCAATCACACATTTATTGACCACGCAATCACACATTTATGAACCGATTTTCTTGAAATTGGTACCAAAATTTTGCAAATTTTTCGGAGATAGCGACGTCGTGGTCTTTTTTAGTTTTACACCCCCACCCACGTACCCACCCACGCAATTTTCAAAATTTTGGTACCAATTTCGAGTAAATCGGTCCATAAATGCGTGATTGCGTGGGTGGGTGCGTGGGTTGGTGGGTTGGTGGGGGTGTAAAACTTAAAAAAACCACCATCGTCTCCATCCTTGAAAAATTTGCAAAATTTTGATACCGATTTTGAGAGAATCCGTCCATAAATGTGGAAGTAGTTCGCAATCATACAGACAGACAGACGGTATTTATATAAATAGATAGATATATATACAGGGTGTCCCAGACCTACCGTATAACCTGTTAATGGTAGATTCTTGAGGTCATTTGGAGACGAAATCCTTATGGCAAAATGTCGAGGGTGCAATAGTTTTTAAACGGGAAGGGTTTAAAGTTCACCAATCAGTTTGTCGCAATTTCGCGCGCCAAGGGACATGACACATCAAATTATTTATTGATTTTCTCTAACCGCATGTCATTTGTCCGCGGCGGCTTTGCATATAAACGTTTTGACAGTTCGACGCGCATCGTGTTTCCGTACAAAAATTTAGAAACTATTATCGTCTCGATATTCGTCGGTCTTGCAAATAGTGTACAAAGTGAATAAAGAATAAAGTGAATAATAATTTCAAGTATTTATGACAAATTGAATAAAGTGTTATTGAGGGGCCCTTTCGACGTGTCATGTCCCTGGGCGCGCGAAATTGCGACAAACTGATTGGTGAACTTTAAACCCTTCCCGTTTAAAAACTATTGCACCCTCGACATTTTGCCATAAGGATTTCATCTCCAAATGATCTCAAGAATCTACCATTAACAGGTTATACGGTAAGTCTGGGACACCCTGTATAAGAAAGCTTTGAGGCCCGCGCTTCGCGCGGGCCGAAAAGCTAGTAATTCTAATAATAGGAATAGAGAACCATAATGCTCTCTACTGAGATTTTCAGAAATTAAAGCTACACTTAACCGTTCCAACAAAAATTCTACACAGTGTAACACAGTGCAATTTAGCGTGTCATAGTTGGACGACACTCTATAATTTCACACTTTCTTTGCCTAGGCTTTATTATTAAAATATGAGTATAAGAGTAACTCTGTTTCTTATTGTTGTCTTTGCTTATTGTATGCTTAAGAATATGTCGTTTTTTTAATAAATATTACATTAATTATTTTAAATTTACCAAAATATAGATTAGACCAAAAAGAAAATTCTTAACCGATGCATTAGTAGCCTTTTTTATCATTCAATTATTTCGATTTTGTGATTTAAAAAAAAGTTTATTTTATAGTGTAAAACATGAAAATAGACCAAATCAGAATGCTGTTTCAATTTTTCTTATTTTAATTTTAAAATTTGCAATAACACGATATGTATAAATGTTTTATGTATAAATGTTTATCTACATAGTAATATTCAAATAAGAACACTTACTTTTAACATTTATTTGTTTACTCAAAATTTATTTTCTATTCTTCTCTGTTAATATTCATAAATAATTATATCTTTTAATTTATGAGATAAAACCATATTTTCTTTAAAGCATTCTGATCAAACTTTATAGGTTCTACAATTTTATAAAGCATTATATTTATTCTATCTCTTTGGAGATTGTAAAGATTGAGCATTTTTTATTCTAAAATTTTTTCTCAGTTCTTATTCTTGTTTTAATAGCATGTGCAGAATCAAAATATCATTACATATTTATTTTTCACTCGATTTCTCTCTCATTTGTTGTTTAATATAATTCTTGAGAATTTTCTGTCTTAATTTTAGATGTCCTTTGGCGAAAATGAAGTATAACAATCCTTTAGCGAAAATAAAGTATAACACAGAGAAACGAAACCATTTAAATTTTGAAATAGAAATAACAGAAAGTATGCAGTGTATCAAATCCTTACAATATTATGTGTCCTTGATGTCCCACTGTAACTTATAGAATGCTGACAAAAAAAATCTGGAATATCTTCTGCGTCTGACAGCTGAAAATTCTATGCGTTATTATTTTTACTGGGATGAGTTAAATAAAATTTCTGCACAATTATCATGGTATAATTCAATAAACTAAATCGATATTAATATTATAAATTAATGTAACTATTGTACAGTTAATATGTAAATTTTTTTCAGGCAACTCGATTTCAATTTGACAACTAAATATTACTTCGTTTGCCAGCCGCGTGAGAGGAAGAACGTGTTTTTTCTCTATCCGACCGAATCCGTCCTAACCGCGCATAAGGAGTCAACGACCCGGCGTTGGCCATGTAACGCCTGTTATTCCGAGCCGTAAAATACATAAATATATATTCAGACAACCATCACAAGTGTTGTGCTTTCGAAAAATTAACCACCAGCGGATCCTTCTGAACTAAGCCCCCGTCCTGACCCTAGGATCTTTCCTAAGCTAACCTCCAGGAAGCTCTCTACAGCATAATTCTCGAATGTTTAAAACAATATCGGATTAAATACAAACAAGACAAATTTATAAATATGCCAAAAGAAAAGCAGCTTTTTAAACAGTTATTTACTATTATGGTACAATATTTTCAACCATGTGTGTTTTACTCGGTCATAAAAACGTGCCTAGATGATATTACACAAGAAGTACTATCCCGTCTTAAAAATAAATTTCCTGCGTATTCAATATTCTCGACGTCTATAGAGTAATTTTCTTTTTGGAGAGACAACAATATCGATGACAATTTTTGGAATCCAACAGCAGCAACGCAAATTATGCGTATACTTGAAGAATTTATATTTTCTGATTTAGAAGACCATAAATTACATCAACTATTGATAACATTAGATTTAAATAAAATTTTCAACTTACATAAAAAAGACAATAAAATTCACAACTTACATAAAAATCTTGTAAGTTGTACTAGATTATATTGAATTAAAATTATATTTTGTTATGCGCTGCGCGAGCATAACTATGTTTTTTATATCTTATAAATGTTCAATACAATTTTTCTAATATAATTATTGGCATAGATTTCAGAATGTCTTCGAAAATATGTACTAACTACTATATATCACAGCGTAGCCAGACGACTCGGCATACGTTGCCTTTTGATGCTAAAACCTGAGCAAATGCATATTAAGATCCTATGGAAACCGAAATAGTACGTATAATTTTAGCTTTAGAGCCTTTTCAATCTTTCTGGTATTTATTTTTATATATGGTAGCTTCAAAAAGTTCCCGGAATACCTTTATTTTACAAACACAATTTACAGTAAAAGGATTTACACTACATTTCCTTCAAAGTAGTTCTCTTTGGAAGCTACACACTTTTGTCAATGTTCATAAAATTTTTGGTAAAAACATTCCTGAAACTCATTTTTTGAAACCTCCTTTCATTGTCAGTATTATATACATATACAGGGTATACATGCATATGTATACGTATATGTATGTACGTATATGTGCATATGGATGATGTAAATTTTTTATTATTTTTAGTAAAAATACAAAAGATGTGGAGAATCTATACTTTTCTTTTTGCAAGAATAAGTCCCATATACTTTATCCGTTAAACATTGTCAGAGGTAGCTATTCCATCAAAGTATTTTGCAAAATATTAAATAATACATGGGTTAGTAATTTTTATATGTAGTTATTATTAATTTTAGTGGTAGTTAATAAAGATATTAATTAGAAATCTTGTAAATAATACATTAAGTCAATATCATACAGACCAGTGTAATATATAATATAAAAGTCTGTGGTCAATACATTTTATAAGTAATAAGTAAAAGTAGTAAATGTTCTTTTATTTCTTTGTCTATAATTAAAATTTTGTTAACCTGTCTGTTTTTTAGGTAACAATGTGGTTGATAAAAATTTTTATTTACTTATTGTTTTGTATTGATGATAATATAAATTACTTGTGGAAATCAAAAGTTCTGAAACAAATATTAAATGGTAATAACATTAATATTATGAATCCAATAGAGGTAGCGTATTACCTATCGTATAATATATGTTAATATTTATATAATAATATAAAAAGAGATTGTAAGAATTATAATTATTTATAACTTAAGTCATTACAATAGTTAGTTTATAAACCGCTTGACAAAATGTTAATTAAATTCTGCTATTACAATTTTCACACAGGTCAAATCTGACATTTTAATAAATAAACTATCAAAAAGAGAGGGAAAAAAAAATCAAATTTGCAGTTGGATTAATTGTATCCCATTATGGCTATCCCTTTTTAGAAGATCTAGAATCTACAAAAGAAATGTGTTCCGAAGGCGTGATAATTGCATGGTATTATAATGATCAACATGCTGACAAAATTGGGTTTGGAGTAGGGGATTGGAATAAACTTATGTTTCCTCATCTAGTCACGCCAGACGGAGACCCCTTATATTATCCTGATTTCTATTGTTGTATACCAAATAATAGATTCAATGTACCGCATTACATGATTTAGTATCACCGAAAATAATGGAGTATGTTTGGTACCCGAAGGTATGAGTATTAGTATTAGTATGAGTATTAGTATTAGTATGAGTATTAGTATTAGTATGAGTATTAGTATTAGTATTAGCTGTAAATCGTATGGGGCTTTGGCGTGTATTGTCTCGCGCGCTGTTACAGAATTATTATTATGTTATTATTAATATGTTATTATTATTATTAGTATATATTTAAATTTAACGCATCAACAATAGTACCTCAAGGGTGATGTGGAAATCTATTGGCGTTAAATTTAAATATATACTAATAATAATAATAACATAATAATAATTTTGTAACAGCGCGCGGGACAATACACGCCAAAGCCCCATACGATTTCCAGCTAATACCGTCCCCGAGATCGAGCGTCTTACGTCTCCGCGAGCAGCCAAGATACCGTTAAACAAGAGGAGGATGGCAGTAAATCAAATCAGCCGAAAAATGCATAGTGCAAACCGGTCGCAGGCCTGTTTTAGATTGAAAGGAATGTTGTAAATCATTCTTAAAATGTCAAGGATAACTTTTGACAAGGATTAACGTTTGACAAGTAGTTTTTTATAACATGTATTTTTTTAATTGCGCAATTTAATAGATCTTGATTTAGTTACATAGTTATTTGCGTAATTTAATAGATCTTGATCTAGTTTCATTATTTGTACCAAGTTTTTTGTTCACTATTTTGTATCATGACGAACAATATATCATGTACATTACGGATGCTCAACGTCCGGCCCGCGCAGCCTGTCAGTCCGGCCCGCGATCGTATTCGAAAATATAAAATTTAGACTACAGTAGAACCTCGTAAGTGCCCAAAATCCTTTCCATACTGCTAGACCAAGCCTATCCAAAACCCGGCTTGCAGATTCGAATTCAGCGGCCAAAAATTTACGGGAAATGACTCGAGAAACTCAATCCGCATCTGACATGTCGACCAGTGTTATCGACTAAAAATTATTTTAAAATTATGTTTTTAATTTTACTATATTTTAATAAGAGACGTAGGTTTAATTGACCAAACTGGCAATTTGATTAAAATGGATCACAACGTTTTGATCATGGGTTTTGGTCCTTATCAAGTGAACTGAAAAATTTTTAGCGATATTATAAAAAGTAAATTACGTGCTGCAGATTGATAACAACAATAAGCGAAAAATATATACATACAGTATTTTAGTTAGCTGTTAAATTGCGAGAAATGAGGAAATCACTATGTCAAGATTGCATTATGTCAACCTCTCCGTCAAACATACTAAGAAAGATTAAACGACCTTTATTAATCTTTCATAAATATTGTTAAAATTTTCAGTGTCCTTGTGTAAGTTGATAGTGTTGTCAAACTTTTTAATAAAAAACATTTCAGCGATTTCTCTCTTTCTCACATGTTTTTCATTATGTAAAATAATCGGCATTGACCAATCAAAGTCGTGATTAAATTCCGATTTATGTTTACTAATGACAGAAAAATTACTTGCGTGCAATTTTATGTTGTTAAAATGTTCTTTGACACGGGTACCTAAATGTCTTTTCGTTTGGCCAATGTATGAAGCGTTACAATTTTTACAATCTAATTTATAAACGACTTCAGTCCTGTTGTTAATAGGCATTCTATCTTTGCCTCGCTTATAATCAATGTATTAAGTTTTTTAGGTACATTGTAGACAACATTAAGACCAATATTTTTAAGAACACGATTAATCTCATCGCTCAAGCCTTCAACGAACGGTAGAGAAATGTAAAACGGTGTGTCTAAATTATCACCTTGTGTGTTCATATTTTCATTATCACGATGTTTTAAAAAATTAAGTCTTTTGTGAACGTAACGATTAATAATTTGTGTTGGAAAACAATTATTGGATAAAATCTGTTTCACAGTATCAATATTCTTACAATGAAACCGAACGTCTGATAATAAAATAGCACGATCAACAAGATTATAAATGGTGTTCATTTTATATTTAAACGAATGATTAGAATGAAAATTAATGTATCTATTAGAACACGTAGGTTTCCTATACCAATTAGTCAAAAGCCTCCCATCCAAACGAATGACTGTCGTGTCCAAAAAACTAATACAAGAATCAGACTCAATTTCGTGCATAAATGTTAGACGCTGATGATAATTATTGAAGGTCGATTTTATCTCGTCAATCTTTGTGCGTGAAACAATGGTAAAAATGTCATCAACATATCTATAATAAGTAGGAACATTAAAACTCAACAAACTTAAGCAATGCGTCTCTAAATCATCCATCACGATATCTGATAGAATAGGTGACAAGGGAGATCCCATAGGACTGCCAAAGATCGGTTTATAAAACTGTTCATTAAAAGAAAAACTAGTGGAATCTAAAACCGTTTCGATCGCGTATAAAAACTGAGATAAGTTAAATTTCGTGTTAGGAGCAATATAATTCCAACGTTTAGTAACAGCACTCAAAACCAATTCTTTAGGAATATTAGTAAATAATGCGGTAACATCGAGTGAAATCATTATTTCGTTATCATTAATAAATTTATCATTGATATTATTAGCAAATGTCCAACCATCCTTGATATGAGATTTAGGTTCCAAAATAGTAATCTGTAATATATCATGAATGTATTTCGCGACGTTGTATAACGGACTACCAAGTGACGACACAATAATCCGTGGAAAACCAGTTTTATGAATCTTAGGCAAACCATAACATCGTGATAAATTACCGTTTGTAGAGTTCAATTTTTTATATGTGGAATCGTCGATTAAATCGTTATTTCGCCACGATTTAACAATTGTATTAATTTTATTAGTTAATTTTCTGATCGGATCTTTCTTCAGTTTTTTATAAGTAGATTGATCACTTAATAGAGATTCCATTTTCTCCACATAATCAATTCTGTCCATGATTACTGTGGCTTGACCTTTATCCGCCTTACAAGGGAACGGTCGGAAGTATCCCTCACCGATTTTAATGAGCCTTGAATATGTTGTAGAGCATTGAAAAATATTGGACCCGTACTTTTTTTAGCGGCGTATCTCGACGTTTAGGGGATAAAACACCCCCTTGAAAAAAAAACGGTTTTTTAATTTCTGAGCTAATACCGTCGAAAAGGTAAAAAATATTAAAAAATGTTTCAAGTAAAAGTTTTATGGTTTTTAATGTTCTTTAAAACAGTGCAAAGAAATTTTTCAAAAATTTCAAATTTCTTAGAAGTTCCCCCACCCCCTCCATAATTTTTGAAAAAATTTAAATTTAAATATAAACTAATAATAATAATAACATAATAATAATTCTGTAACAGCGCGCGAGACAATACACGCCAAAGCCCCATACGATTTCCAGCTAATACCGTCCCTGAGATCGAGCGTCTTACGTCTCCGCGAGCAGCCAAGATACCGTTAAACAAGAGGAGTGGGGATGACAGTAAAAAAGATCGGCCGAAAAGTGCAAACCGATCGCAGGCCTGTTTTAAATGATATATCGATATGTTCACCAAAATTGATCGATAATGTAGAGATAGGACGATTCTTTTTTAAATTCGAAGGTACTCATCATTATGTACCAAATGAACGCCTGAGGAAAGCTTATCCAAATGATACTGCTGTAATTCCCTAAATACTTTCCAACCAGTAATTTATATCATCATAAAATGTATAATTCTTAATAAAAATGTTAAAATTATGCATAGATATTTTTATTAAGATATTGGGATTTTTAGATAGATATTTTTATTAAATATAATGGATTTTATTCTAGATTTAGAATATTTTTTACAATCTCGAGATTGTAAAATTAATAGTACAATGTATTAGGACCGTATTATGAACAATAATTTAATTACATATAATTTATATATTATATTCTCGATTTAATATCAATCTTTTTATTTTATAATATTCATCGGTAATAAAATTTTTTAAATAGAGATTCATTAAGATGAAATATTCGTCTATGTTATTCTTTGTGCAGTCAGTACGATTGGTAATGTCATCAACCTTCATATCGTGATGTATGTATTGAATGTATATATAGAATACGTAAAGAAAAAATAAAGACACCTTTCATCGGTTCAACTGTATGAGAACCATAAATCCCCTCCATAAGGTACTCTCAACTAGCCAGCTCGCATCGTACATACAAAAAAAATACACAGATATTTTGTACGCATATACATATACAAGATACATAGGTGCTTCGCTAATGATACGCATTCTAGCTGCATATGTGACTTGGTGCGAGATAACTAAGGGCCACCGCACAAGCTTTTCCGTAACGCGTAACGTTACGTTAAGTACTGACCCTAAACTTAAATTTGTACGTAACTTTGAACTTTTGGGAACGCACAGAGAAAATCGTAACCGTAACGTAGCAAAAACGGTTACGATTTTCTTTGAGCGTTAACTAAAGTTTAAAATTACGTACGAATTTAAGTTTAGAATCAGTACTTAACGTAACGTAACGCGTTACGGAAAAGCTTGTGCGGTGGCCCTAATACTGTGTCTCTTGATAGATCATGACAATCGAAATGACCATCAATTTAGACAGAATAATATTGGAACAAAATCATATAGCCATAAATCTCAAAAACGAAACTAAAAAGCGATTGTCTACAAAATTTCTTCCAACAATTTATCGGATGTGTTATCATTCTATTGGCCATTGCTCGTGACCAATCAGAACAGGAAGGAATTTGTCCTTTTTTGAAAGATTAAATGCAAACAAAAGACAGTGGTCGTTGCAGCCGTTGCACTGTTGCACAGAGGCATCGCAACAGTGCCACAGAGAACATCGTAACAGAGTGAACTTTACGCGTTCACATTCGTACACAAGTATATAAACGTAATTAGCGATACGAAATCAGTAAATAACGTTGCGAGCCCTTTTGTGCATTGTTGAATTTTGTACGATGGCTACGATAACACGTCTGCCCGACGAAGTGATTCTTCTCATTCTGGAAAACGAGAGCATCAGCATCAAGGATATCGGGAGTTTTAAGTCCACGTGTAAAAGATTCCAGCTTATCTTAACGCGGAGCAATAATTTGTTTTGGGAAAAGAAATTTTATCAGAGGTACTTTTTTAATTATAAGTTTTTTATATTAATTTTACTTGATTTTTTATTAATTTTAGTCGACTTTACTTAATTTTATTCGATTTTCACTCAACAAAGCATCTCCGCGAAAACTGATAGTCAAAAAATAAAGTTAAAGTAATTATAACGTTGTTATTTTATAAATTTAAGTCGTGCTTATTGGTTCACTGCATATTGAACTGAATATTTGCTCTTGATGTTACTCTTGATGTTTTTCAATTTACTACGATTTCATGGTAGTAAAAGTAAAGAATCAAGATTTAGTTGTAACGTACCGCTTCCACGAGAAGCGTTCGGATTCTCTCGTGTGTGAGTTATTGTCGAGTGATATGAGTGTATGCATGTGTGTATGTGTGTGCGTGTTTCGTAGAGAATATGGGAATATCTACAAATGGCGTCATCGTGTCGTGCACGTGGTGGATGCAATGCTGCGATACAGTTGTCGGATCACGGATCGATATCTCGAATCGATATATAATAGCGTCGCCGTCGCGGCGGCAGAGGCCGATGGTGGCGACGGTCTCAATAATAATTTCGTAGATTATAATTTCACTCTTTCTTTGCCTAGACTTCATTATTAAAATATGAAGATAAGAGTTACTCTGTTTCTTTTTGTTGTCTTTATTTATTGTATGCTTAAATATATGTCGTTTGTTTTATAAATATTAAATAAGCTATTTTAAACTAATAAAAATATATATTTCAAAAAGAAAATTTTTTCCAATGCATTAGTAGCCTTTTTCATCTTTCGATTATTTCAATTTTGTTATAGAAAGAAAGTTTATTTTATAGTGTAAAACATAAAGAAACACCATATCAGAATACTGTTACGATTTTTCATATTTTAATTTTAAAATTTGCAATTACACGATATGTATAAATGTTTTATGTATAAATGTTTATCTATATAGTAATATTCAAATAAGAACATTTACTTTTAACATTTGTTTGTTTACTCAAGATTTATTTATATTCTCTTTTGATGTTAACTTTCATAAATAATTATATCATTTTTATGAGATAAAGCCATATTTTTTCTTAAAACTTTCTGATCAAACTTTATGGCTTCTACAATTTTATAAAGCATTATATTTATTCTATCTATTTGGAGATTGTAAAGCTTGAGCATTTTTTTATTCTAAAATTTTTTCCCAGTTTTTATTCTTGTTTTAATGACATGTGCAGAATCAAAATATCCTTATATATTTATTCTTCGCTCGATTTCTCTTTCATTTGTGGTTTCATATAATTCTTGAGAATTTTCTGTTGTAATTTTAGATGTCCTTTGGCGAGAATAAAGTATAAAAATCTTTTGGCAAAAATAAAGTATAACACAGAGAAACGAAACTATTTAAATTTTGAAATAGAAATAAGAGAAGGTATGCAGTGTATCAAATCCTTACAATATTATGTGTCCTTGATGTCCCACTGTAACTTACGGAAGGCTGACAAAAAAGATTTAGAATATCTTCTGCGTCTGACAGCTGAAAATTCTATGCGTTATTATTTTGTCTGGGATGAGTTAAATAAAATTTCTGCACAATTATCACGGTATAATTCAATAAACTAAATCGCTATTAGTATTAGAAATTAATGTAACTATTGTACAGTTAATATGTAAATTTTTTTCAGGCAACTCAATTTCAATTTGACAACTAAATATTATTTCGGCATAATTCTCGAATGTTTAAAACAATATCGGATTAAATATAAACGAGACAAATTT
Organism: Lasius platythorax; assembly: GCA_963971435.1. NCBI lineage: Eukaryota > Metazoa > Arthropoda > Insecta > Hymenoptera > Formicidae > Lasius > Lasius platythorax. The sequence goes on along the minus strand of OZ020540.1, from coordinate 7,201,268 downwards.
ATAAATATGCCAAAGGAAAAGCAGCTTTTTGAACACTTATTTACTATTATGGTACAATATTTTCAACCATGTGTGTTTTACTCGGTCATAAAAACGTGGCTAGATGATATTGCACAAGAAGTACTATCCCGTCTTAAAAATAAATATCCTGCGCATTCAATATTCTCGACGTCTATTGAGCAATTTTCTTTTTGGAGAGACAACAATATCGATGACAATTTTTGGAATCCAACAGAAGCAACGCAAATTATGCATATACTTGAAGAATTTATATTTTCTGATTTAGAAGACCATAAATTACATCAACTATTGATAAAATTAGATCTAAATAAAATTTTCAACTTACATAAAAAAGACAATAGTAATCACAACTTACATAAAAATCTTGTAAGTTGTACTAGATTATATTGAATTAAAATTATATTTTGTTATGCTCTGCGCGAGCATAACTAATTTTTTTATATCTTTTAAATGTTCAATATAATTTTTCTAATATAATTATTGGCTTAGATTTCAGAATGTCTTCGAAAATATGTACTAACTTCTATATATCACAGCGTAGCCAGACGACTCGGCATACGTTGCCTTTTGATGCTACAACCTGAGCAAATGCATATTAAGATCCTATGGAAACCGAAATAGTAAGTATAATTTTAGTTTTAGAACCTTTTCAATATTTCTGGTTTTTATTTTTATATATGTAGCTTCAAAAAGTTCCCGGAATATTTTTATTTTACAAAAACAATTTACAGTAAAAGGATTTACACACATTTCCTTCAAAGTAGTTTTCTTTGGCAGCTTCACACTTTTGTCAATGTTTATAAAATTTTTGGTAAAAACATTCCTGAAACATCATTTTTTGTGTTTCACTCATTTTTTGAAACCTCCTTTCATTGTCAGTATTATACACATATACAGGGTATACATGCATATGTATACGTATATGTACGTACGTATATGTGCATATGGATGATGTATATTTTTTATTATTTTTAGTAAAAGTACAGAAGATGTGGAGAATCTAACCTTTTTTTTTTGCAAGAATAAGTCCCATAAACTTTATCCGTTAAACATTGTCAGAGGTAGCTATACCAGCAGAGTATCTTGCAAAATATTAAATAATACATGGGTTAGTAATTCTTATATGTAGTTTTTATTAATTTTAGCGGTAGTTAATAAAGATATTAATTATAAATATAGAATATAATATATTAAGTCAATGAGTCAATACCACAGACCTATATATTATAGAAATCTGTGGTCAATACATTTTATAAGTATTAATAAGTAAAAGCAGTAAACTTTCTTTTATTTCTTTGTCTATAATCGATATTTTGTTAACCTGCCCTTTTTTTTAGGTAACAAACTTGATGATACAAAATTTTAATAAAATTTTATTACGGTTGAAATATATTGGTGATAATATGTATTACTTGTGGGAATCAAAAATGCTGAAACAAATATTAGATGGTAATAACATTAATATTATGAGACCAATAGAGGTAGCGTATCACCTATCGTATAATATATGTAAATATTCATAGTTAATTTAGAAACCGCTTGAAAAGATGTTGAATAAATTCTGCTACTACGTTTTTCACACAGGTTATATCTGACATTTCAATAAATAGACTATCAGAAAGAGAGGGAAATAAAATAAAATTTGCAGTTGGATTAATTGTATCTCATTTTTGGCAACATTTTATAGAAGGTCCAAGGCTTACAAACGTAAAGTGTTACGGCGTGATAATTGCATGGTATTATAATTTTTATCATGCTCAAGACATTGGAGAATGGGATTGGAAATTTATGTTTCCTCATCATTTCATGCCAGACAGAGACCCTTTATATTTTATTGATATCTATTGTAGACGAAATAGATTGAATGTACCGCATTACATGATTCTAACCGAAAATAATAGAGTATGTTTGTTACCCGAAGGTAAGTGAGTATTAGTAGCAATTTTATAAATTATATATGTTCTATTATCTTTTATTCGTACATTGTAAAATACATCTTTTTTATTTCAGATGATATATCGATATGTCCACCAAAATTGATCAATAATGTAGAGATAGGACGATTCTTTTGCAAATTCGAAGGTACTCATTATGTACCAAATGAACGCCTGAGGAAAGCTTATCCAAATGATATTGCTGTAATTCTCAAAATACTTTCCAACCAGGATATTATACATTTTATACATATTATATATTTTATATTTACCATTATATTCTTTTTATATTATTATAAAATGTATAATTCTTAATAAAAATGTTAAAATTATGCATAGATATTTTTATTAAGATGTTGGGACTTTTGGATAGATATTTTTATTAAGATATATTTCATTTTATTTTAGAGATTGTAAAATTAAAAGTACAATAGTTAAGACCATAATATAAAAAATAATTTAATTACATATATAATTTATAGATTATTTTCTCGATTTGATATGAATCTTTTTATTTTATAATATTATTGTTATCTCACAGATTTTAGAGAGAACTTTCCATTGTCAGTAATAAAATAGAGATTCGGTAAGATGAAATATTCGTCTATGTTATCTTTTGTGCAGTCAGTACGATTGGTAATGTCATCATCTTTTATATCGCGATGTATGTATTGTATGTATATATAGCATACGTAAAGCAAAAATAAAGACACTTTTCTTCGGTTCAACTGTATTGAGAACCATAAATCCTCTCAGTAAGATACTCTCAACTGACCAGCTTGCATCGTACATACAAAAAAAAATACACAGATATTTTGTACGCATATACATATACAAGATACATATAGGTGCTTCGTTAATGATACGCATGACTTGTAGCTGTATATGTGACTTGGTGCGAGACACTAATACTGTGTCTTTTGATAGATCATGACAATCAAAATGACCATCAATTTAGAATAATATTGGAACAAAATCATGAAAGCATAAATCTCAAAAACAAACCTAAAAAGCGATTGTCTACAAAATTTCTTCAACAATTTATCGGATATGTTATCATTCTATTGGCCGTTGCTCGTGACCAATCAGAACAAGAAAAAATTTGTCCTTTTTTGAAAAGATTAGATGCATTCAAAAGACAGAGGTCGTTGTAGCCGTTGCACTGTTGCACAAAGGCATCGCAACACCCAGTGAGAAGGCTGATGTCGAATCGACGTCGATTCAACGTCGATTCACCGAAAATTCATCGACATCGAAATTGACATCGAAAATCAGCCGATTTCGATCAAATTGTTTTGGCATCAAGAGTTTTGCTTCTTTCTATTACTTGTGTTGAAAAGCCGCAAATTTTGTCTAAAATTACCCAGCCAGAAATGATTGGTCGAATTGACGTCGATTCGTCGATGAATGGTTGATGGTCGAATACTAGTCGATATATTTGTCATTTTCGACTTCATCATAAAAATTGTTTTTATATTAATTGAGCAATTGCGAATATTTCTATAAGATTTGTATTGTCTTTCAGTTAATTTTACATCAAAACACAAAGCTGGAAGGCACAATATATACTTTATTTACTATTATTAAAATAGTGTAGTTTATTCGCTTACTGCTACGCGGTGCATTATTCATTTTTTATACCTGTATTCGAGTTATTATTAAATGCGGTTAATAACATATGTAATTATTTTTATCAGTTTAATTTCTGATGCGATTCCCGTACAGGGGAATTCAGATATTAAACTGATTTTTGAAAAATCGAACAGATAAACGTCAGACTTGTCGATGACTGGTCGAAATTTAAGTCTATTTTTAAGTCGAATCGACTACAAATTTCGATCGTCGATTCGATCAATCATTTCTGGTTGGGTAGTGATTAAACCAATTGTGATGTTAGATGTAAGACTAATAAAAAGATAATATTTTTATTGTTCTAAAATAAACATTGAATTTATTTGATTATATATATATATATATATATACATATATATATATATATATTAAATTTATTATCATTTCCTGCAATATTTATCTGGCCCGATAGAAATCGACTTGACGTCGACTAGACGTCGACTAGACGTCGATTACGCAGTTCGAGTCGACAGGAGATCGACATGAGAGACAAAAAGAGATCGATGTCGATGTCAATTTCGATCCCATTTCGAACCCGCATGTCGATGTCGATTCGACGCCGATTCGACCAATCATTTCTGGCTGGGCAGTGCCACAGAGAACATCGTAACAGAGTCATCTTTACGCGTTCACATTCGTACGCATATAGGTATATAAACGAAGTTAGCGATACGAAATCAGTAATTAACGTTGCGAGCGCTTTGTGCATTGTTGAATTTTGTACGATGACTACGATAACACGCCTGCCCGTTGAAGTGATTTTTCTTATTCTGAAAAACGAGAGCATCAGCATCGAGGATCTCATGAGTTTTACGTCCACGTGTAAAAGATTCCAGCTTATCTTAACGCAGAGCAATAATTTGTTTTGGGAAAAGAAATTTTATCAGAGGTACTTTTTTAATTATAAGTTTTTTATATTAATTTTACTTGATTTTCTATTTATTTTACTTTATTTTATTTTATTTTCATCACTCAACAAAGCATCTCCGCGAAAACTGATAGTCAAAAAATAAAGTTAAAGTTATTATAACGTTGTTATTTTATTAATTTAAATCATGCTTATTACTTCACTGCATATTGAACTGCATACTTGCTCTTGATGTTATTCTTGATGTTTTACAATTTACTACGATTTCATGGTAGTAAAAGTAAAGAATCAAGATTTAGTTGTAACGTACCGCTTCCACACGAGATGCGTTCACACGGATTCTCTCGTGTTTGAGGTATTATAGAGTGATGTTAGTGTATGCGCGTGTGTATGTGTGTTTGTGTGTGTGTGTGTGTCGTACAAAATATGGGAATATCTACAAAGGGCGTGATCGTGTCGTGCACGTGGTGTGTATGCAATGCTGCTATACAGTTGTCGGATCACGAATCGATATCTTAAATCGATATCTCGAATCGATATATAATGGCGTCGTGGCGTCGCGGCGCCCGGTGGTGGCGACGGTCTCAATCATAATTTCGTAAATTATAATTTCACATTTTCTTTGCCTAGACTTCATTATTAAAATATGAGTATAAGAGATACTCTGCTGTTTCTTTTTGTTGTCTTTTTGCTTATTGTATGCTTAAGAATATGTCGTTTTTTTAATAAATATTACATTAATTATTTTAAATAATTAAAAATATAAATTTCAAAAAGAAAATTCTTTACCGATGCATTAGTAGCCTTTTTTATTTTTCGATTATTTCAATTTTGTGATTTGAAAAAGTTTATTTTATAGTGTTAAACATGAAAAAAGACCAAATCAGAATGCTGGTACAAATTTTTCATATTTTAATTTTAAAATTTGCAATTACACGATATGTATAAAGGTTTTATTTATAAATGTTTATCTACATAGTAATATTTAAATAAGAGCACTTACTTTTAACATTTATTTGTTTACTCAAGATTTATTTTATATTCTTCCCTGTTAACTTTCATAAATAATTATATCTTTTAATTCATGAGATAAAACCATATTTTTTCTTAAAACTTTCTGAACAAACTTTATGGCTTCTACAATTTTATAAAGCATTATATTTATTCTATCTATTTGGAGATTGTAAAGCTTGAGCATTTTTTTATTCTAAAATTTTTTCCCAGTTTTTATTCTTGTTTTAATGGCATGTGCAGAATCAAAATATCCTTATATATTTATTCTTCGCTCGATTTCTTTCTCATTTGTGGTTTAATATAATTCTTGGGAATTTTCTGTCTTAATTTTAGATTTCCTTTGGCAAAAATAAAGTATAACGCAAAGAAACGTAACCATTTAGATTTTGAAACACAACCATTAAATTTTGAAATAGAAATAAGAGAAGGTATAAAGTGTATCGAATCCTTACAATATTATGTGTCCCTGATGTCCCACTGTAACTTACGTGATACTAACAAAAAGGATTTGGAATGTCTTCTGCGACTGACAGCTGAAAATTCTATGCGTTATTATTTTGTCTGGGATAAGTTAAATAAAATTATTTCTGCACAATTATCATGGTATAATTTAATAAACTAAATCGCTATTAGTATTATAAATTAATATAACTATTGCACAGTTAATATGTAAGTTTTTTTCAGGCAACCCGATTCCAATTTGACAACTAAATATTACTTCGGAACAATTCTCGAATGTTTAAAACAATATCGGATTAAATACAAACGAACCAAATTTATAAATATGCCAAAGGAAAAGCAGCTTTTTGAACACTTATTTACTAATATAATCCAATATTTTCAACCATGTGTGTTTTACTCGGTCATAAAAACGTGGCTAGATGATATTGCACAAGAAGTACTATCCCGTCTTAAAAATAAGTATCCTGCGCATTCAATATTCTCGACGTCTTTTGAGCAATTTTCTTTTTGGAGAGACAACAATATCGATGACAATTTTTGGAATTCAACGGAAGCAACGCAAATTATGCGTATACTTGAAGAATTTATATTTTCTGATTTAAAGGACCATAAATTATATCAACTATTGATAACATTAGATCTAAAAGACAAATATGAAAATTATGTAAGTTGTTGGATTATATTGAATTAAAATTATATTTTGTTATGCGCTGCGCGAGCATAACTATGTTTTTTATATCTTATAAATGTTCAATATAATTTTTTAAATATAATTAATGGCATAGATTTCAGAATGTTTTCGAAATGATGCTAACTATTATATATCAGTAGTACTAACTACTATATATCACAGCGTAGCCAGAAGACTCGGCATACGTTGCTTTCTAATGCCAAAATATGATCCAATGCATATTGAGATTCTATGGAAACCGAAATAGTAAGTATAATTTTAGGTTTAGAACCTTTTCAATCTCTCTTTATATTTTTATATAGATACGTGTTAGCTTCAAAAAGTTCCCGGAATACGTTTATTTTACAAAAACAATGTACAGTAAAAGGATTTACACTACATTTCCTTTAAAGTAGTTCTCTTTGGAAGCTACACATTTTTGTCAATGTTTATAAAATTTTTGGAAACATTCCTAAAACCCATTTTTGAAACCTTCTTTTATTAATTAGTGTTATACATATATACCGGGTGTTTTTTAGAAATAGCTGGACAAACTTTGAGAGCATATTCTACTCAGTGTAAGGATGATAAAAGTCATATAATCGTGGGTCCGGAACCGCTTCCGTTCCAAGCTATAAACACTTTTTATTTACAACAGACTTATGTAAGAACACTTCATTAAAGAAATTGCTGGAAATAATTTTCTGCAATTTCTTTAATAAAGTGTTTTTACCAATGTCTGTTGTAAATAAAAAGTGTTTATAACTTGGAACGGAAGTGGTTCCGGGACCCACGATTATATGACTTTTTTCATCATGATTTTTTCAAATATATATACATATATATGTGTGTGTGTATACATACATTGTAAACTTATTTACGGGATCTTTTAGGATACTTATATGTTACAAATTGATGACGCACGCAATCACGCTCGCATGCACACACACAGAAAAATAATCAAGATTTCTTTTTTTCAATTAAATATCAAAGTTATTTTGAGATTTTTAAATGGAACAATATTTCTTTTACAAAAATTGATTTCTTTATTTTCTTACACATTGACATATTTAGATAAGCTTAGTATAAAATTAACAACTGTGATACAATTCATAATTTATTTTAACATGTTTATTTTAACATGTTGTGACATAGAATTTTTAATCATATCATTCATATCATTATGTGAATTATATGTATATCTTTCGAAGAGTTTATCTTAATATATTTTATGTAGATACAAAAAATCAAATGTGTTGATTTATAAAAAAAAAATTACATACAATTGTACATGTACATTAAAAGAAATTTACAATTTTACATGTTTTTGTTGTTCAGTTGAGACAGATTTGTACACAACATTTTTAATTAGTTTATTTAGTATTGCAAATGCTAGAGAAATTGTGGATATCGAATACGATAAACACACACACACACACACACACACACTCTCTCTCTCTATATATATAAATGTGTATGTATATATACATGTATATATATACGTATATATGTATATTTTTTTATTATTTTTAGTAAAGATACAAAAGATGTGGAGAATCTAGAGTATTTTTTTAGCATGAAATCCCATATACTTTATCCGTTAAACATTGTCAGAGGTAACTATACCAGTGTATCTTGCAACGTATTAAATAATACATGGGTTAGTATTTTTTATATCTAATTAATTTTAGCGGTAGTTAATAAAAATATTAATTATAAGTCTTGTAAATAATACATTAAGTCAATGAGTCAATACATTATAAGTATTGAGTGAAAGTAAAACTTTCTTTTATTTATTTGTCTATATATGTGTACTTGTCATCGAAATTTTGTTAACGTGTCTGTTTTTTAGGTAACAAACTCAATGATAAACAATTTTATTAAAATTTTATTACAGTTGTTATATATTGGTGATAATATATATTACTTGTGGGAATCAAGAATCCTGAAACAAATATTAAATGATAATAACGTTAATATTATGAATCCAATAGAGGTAGCGTATCACACATCGTATAATATTTAATATTCATAAAATAATATAAAGAGAGATTGTACGAATTATAATTATCTATAATATATTAAGTCGTCATTACAATATAGTTATATAGTTTAGAAACCGCTTGACAAGATGTTGATTAAATTCTGCTATTACATTTTTCACACAGGTTAAATCTGACATTTTAATAAATAAACTATCAGAAAGAGAGGGGAAAAAAATAAAATTTGCAGTTGGATTAATTGTATCCCATTTATCGCATGCTTCTGAGATAGAAGTTGATTTAGGGTCTACATTTGTAAAGTGTTACGATGGCGTGATAATTGCATGGTATTATAATGTTCAACTTGCTGACAAAATTGGAGAAAGGGATTGGAAATTTATGTTTCCTCATCTAGTCATGCCAGATGGAGAACCCTTATATTCTTGTGATTTCTATTGTTGTAGTCCAAATAATACATTCAATAATATACCGCATTACATTATTCTCACCCAAAATAATGGAGTATGTTTGGTACCCGAAGGTATGAGTAATGCTATAAATTATATATCTTCTGTTATCTTTCAATCGTACATTGCAATGTAAAATACATTTTTTTTATTTCAGATAATATATCGATATGTCCACCAAAATTGATCGATAATGTAGAAATAGGACGATACTTTTGTAAATTCGATGGTACTCATTATGTACCAAATGAACGCCTGAGGAATGCTTATCCAAATGATACTGCTGTAATTCCCAAAATACTTTCCAATCAGTATTAGTTTATATTATTATAAAATGTATAATTCGTAATAAAAATGTTAAAATTATGCATAGATATTTGTATTATGATATTGGGATTTTTCGATAGATATATTTTTATTAAGATATAATGGATTTTATTCTAGAGATTGTAAAATTAAAAGTACATTATGTTAAGACCGTATTATGAAAAATAGTTTAATTACATATAATTTATAGATTATATTCTCGATTTAATATGAATCTTTTTATTTTATATTATTATTAATATTTCTCAGATTTTAGAGGGAACTTTCCATTGTCGGTAATAAAATAGAGATTCGGTAAGATGAAATATTCGTGTATGTTATCTTTTGTGCAGTCAGTACGATTGGTAATGTCATCATCCTTTATATCGCGATGTATGTATTGTATGTACATATAGCATACGTAAAGCAAAAATAAAGACACTGTTCTTCGGTTCAACTGTATTGAGAACCATAAATCCCCTCAGTAAGATACTCTCAACTGGCCAGCTCGCATCGTACATACAAAAAGAAATACACAGATATTTTGTACGCATATACATATACAAGATACATATAGGTGCTTCGTTAATGATACGCATGACTTGTAGCTGTATATGTGACTTGGTGCAAGACACTAATACTGTGTCTTTTGATAGATCATGACAATCAAAATGACCATCAATTTAGAATAATATTGGAACAAAATCATGAAAGCATAAATCTCAAAAACAAACCTAAAAAGCGATTGTCTACAAAATTTCTTCAACAATTTATCGGATGTGTTATCATTCTATTGGCCGTTGCTCGTGACCAATCAGAACAAGAAAAAATTTGTCCTTTTTTGAAAAGATTAGATGCATTCAAAAGACAGAGGTCGTTGTAGCCGTTGCACTGTTGCACAAAGGCATCGCAACAGTGCCACAGAGAACATCGTAACAGAGTCAACTTTACGCGTTCACATTCGTACGCATATAAGTATATACAAAATTAGGGTTACGAAACCGGTAAATAACATTGCGAGCCCTTTTGTGCTTTGTTCAATTTTGTACGATGGTTACGATAACACCCCTTCCCGACGAAGTGATTCTTTTAATTCTGGAAAACGAGAGCATCAGCATCGAGGATCTCATGAGTTTTGAGTCCACGTGTAGAAGATTCCAGTTTATAACTCAGAACAATAAGCTTTGGGAAAAGAAATTTTATCAGAGGTACTCTTTTATTTATAAGGTTTTTATATTAATTTTATTTGATTTTCTATTAATTTTACTTTATTTTATTCGATTTTTATCACTCAACAATACACTTTCGCGAAAACTAATAGTCAAAAAATAAAGTTAAAGTTATTATAACGTTGTTATTTTATTAATTTAAGTTATGTTTATTAGTTCACTGCATATTGAACTGCATACTTGCCCTTGATGTTATTCTTGATGTTTTACAATTTATTACGATTTCATGGTAGTAAAAGTAAAGGATCAAGATTTAGTTGTAACGTACTTTTTCCACACGAGATGCGTTCACTCGGATTCTCTCGTGTTTGAGGTATTATAGAGTGATGTTAGTGTATGCGCGTGTGTATGTGTGTTTGTGTGTGTGTGTCGTACAAAATATGGGAATATCTACAAAGGGCGTGATCGTGTCGTGCACGTGGTGTATGCAATCCTGCGATACAATTGTCGGATTACGGATCGATATCTTGAATCGATATATCGAATCGATATATCGAATCGATATATAATGGCGTCGCGGCGGCAGAGGCCGGTGGTGGCGACGGTCTCAATCATAATTTCGTAGATTATAATTTCACATTTTCTTTGCCTAGACTTTATTATTAAAATATGAGTATAAGAGATACTCTGCTGTTTCTTTTTGTTGTCTTTGCTCATTGTATGCTTAAGAATATGTCGTTTATTTAATAAATATTACATTAATTATTTTAAATAATTAAAAATATAGATTTCAAAAAGAAAATTTCTTACCGATGCATTAGTAGCCTTTTTTATTTTTCGATTATTTCGATTTTGTGATTTAAAAAAAGTTTATTTTATAGTGTAAAACATGAAAAAAGACCAAATCAGAATGCTGGTACGATTTTTCATATTTTAATTTTAAAATTTGCTATTACACGATATGTATAAAGGTTTTATTTATAAATGTTTATCTACATAGTAATATTCAAATAAGAACACTTACTTTTAACATTTATTTGTTTACTCAAGATTTTTTTTATATTCTTCCCTGTTAACTTTCATAAATAATTATATCTTTTAATTCATGAGATAAAACCATATTTTGTTTTAAAACTTGCTGAAGTAGAAGAACTTTTAAAACTTCTACAATTTTATAAAGCATTATATTTATTCTATCTATTTGGAGATTGTAAAGCTTAAGCATTTTTTTATTCTAAAATTTTTTCACAGTTTTTATTCTTGTTTTAATGGCATGTGCAGAATCAAAATATCCTTACATATTTATTCTTCGCTCGATTTCTCTCTCATTTGTGGTTTAATATAATTCTTGAGAATTTTCTGTCTTAATTTTAGATGTCCTTTGGCGAAAATAAAGTATAACGCAGAGAAACGTAACCATTTAGATTTTGAAACGAAACCATTAGATTTTGAAATAGAAATAAGAGAAGGTATAAAGTGTATCGAATCCTTACAATATTATGTGTCCCTGATGTCCCACTGTAACTTACGTGATGCTAACAAAAAAGATTTGGAATGTCTTCTGCGTCTGACAGCTGAAAATTCTATGCGTTATTATTTTGTCTGGGATGAGTTAAATAAAATTATTTCTGCACAATTACCATGGTATAATTCAAGAAACTAAATCGCTATTAGTATTATAAATTAATGTAATTATTGCACAGTTAATATGTAAGTTTTTTTCAGGCAACCCGATTCCAATTTGACAACTAAATATTACTTCGGAATAATTTTCGAATGTTTAAAACAATATCGGATTAAATACAAACAAAACAAATTTATAAATATGCCAAAGGAAAAGCAGCTTTTTGAACAGTTATTTACTAATATAATCCAATATTTTCAACCATGTATGTTTTACTCGGTCATAAAAACGTGGCTAGATGATATTGCACAAGAAGTACTATCCCGTCTTAAAAATAAATATCCTGCGCATTCAATATTCTCGACGTCTTTTGAGCAATTTTCTTTTTGGAGAGACAACAATATTGATGACAATTTTTGGAATTCAACAGAAGCAACGCAAATTATGCGTATACTTGAAGATTTTATATTTTCTGATTTACAGGACCATAAATTATATCAACTATTGATAACATTAGATCTAAAAGACAAATTAAAAAACTATGTAAGTTGTTGTCCTAACAGCACATGATATTCTCCGTATATTCTGAATTCATACGGAATCTCCCATATATATACGTAACATTCTGAGAATATACTGAGGCTATCGTAAGCAATATATAATGGGCTACGAACATTTTGTATATTTTGAGGATATTCTGAGGATATCGCACACAGAATATCACATTTTGCATTCATATCGTAGATTCTGCATATATTTTGGAATTCATCCCGAATATCCCGAATATATACGTAATATTCTAGGGATATTCTGAGGATATCGCACACATATTATGTGAATTACGTCCAAAATGTAAATATAACGTCATAAATCATGTTTAATATTTTGTAGAAATGTGAATTGTGTAATAAAGAAGTATAAATAATTATGTTTCTTACATTTCTGACGAAATTTAAATTATTTATTAAATGTATGTAGAAAAACTTTTTTACATGCGATTACTTTAGCTCAGGGGGTCGTTCATGTAATTTCACGTGAAACTTTTCATTTATCTTTCAGTCAACTTTACATTCAAAACAAAGTTGGAAAGCACAGTATATACTTTATTTACTATTATTAAAATAGTGTAGTTTATTTGCTTACAGCTATGCGGCGCATTATTTATTTTCTATACCCGTATTCGAGTTCTTGTCATGAGCATATATAAAGCCTGCAAAATGCGGTTAATAACATTTTTCTATCAGTTTAATTTCTAATATTCCCCATTCCCGTACAGGGGAATTCAGATATTGAACTGATTTTTGGAAAATCGGACAGATAAATGTTCGATTTTCACTTATTCGGACAATTTCTGTCCGAATAAGTGAAAATATTTTGTTATATATATGCATGATATATCTGTAACATACTGGAGATATACCGTTAACATTCTGCAGATATCCTTGGTATATACCATAAGATCTTCTCAGTATATACTATGAACTAAAATAGAAGGACATTAGAGCATTCTTAGTACATATTCAGTACATCATAGTACGTATCTCGAATGCTCTGAGAATATACGCAATATACTTTTACGATATCCTCCGAACATTCTCAGTATCTACATGTGCTGTTAGGGTGATTATATTGAATTAAAATTATATTTTGTTATGCGTTGCGCGAGCATACCTATGTTTTTTTATATCTTATAAATGTTCAATATAATTTTTTAAATATAATTAATGGCATAGATTTCAGAATGCTTTCGAAATTATGCTAACAACTATATATCAGTAGTACTAACTACTATATATCACAGCGTAGCCAGAAGACTCGGCATACGTTGCCTTCTGATGCCAAAATCTGATTCAATGCATATTGAGATCCTATGGAAACCGAAATAGTAAGTATAATTTTAGGTTTAGAACCTTTTCAATTTCTCTTTATATTTTTATATAGATACGTGTTAGCTTCAAAAAGTTCCCGGAATACGTTTATTTTACAAAAACAATGTACAGTAAAAGGATTTACACTACATTTTTTTTCAAGTAGTTCTCTTTAGAAGCTGCACATTTTTGTCAATGTTTATAAAATTTTTGGAAACATTCCTGAAACCCATTTTTGAAACCTTCTTTCATTAATTAGTGTTATACATATATACCGGGTGTTTTTTAGAAATAGCTGGACAAACTTTGAGAGCATATTCTACTCAGTGTAAGGATGATAAAAGTCATATAATCGTGGGTCCGGAACCGTTCCAAGCTATAAACACTTTTTATTTACAACAGACTTTTGTAAGAACACTTCATTAAAGAAATTGCTGGAAATAATTTTCTGCAATTTCTTTAATAAAGTGTTTTTACCAATGTCTGTTGTAAATAAAAAGTGTTTATAACTTGGAACGGAAGTGGTTCCGGGACCCACGATTATAAGACTTTTTTCATCATGATTTTTTCAAATATATATACATATATATGTGTGTGTGTGTATACATACATTGTAAACTTATTTACGGGATTTCTTAGAATACTTATATGTTATAAATTGATGACGCACGCAATCACGCTCGCATGCACACACACAAAAAAATAATCAAGATTTCTTTTTTTCAGTTAAATATCAAAGTTATTTTGAGATTTTTAAATGGAACAATATTTCTTTTACAAAAATTGATTTCTTTATTTTTTTACACATTGACATATTTAGATAAGCTCAGTATAAAATTAACAACTGTAATACAATTCATAATTTATTTTAACATGTTGTGATATAGAATTTTTAATCATATTATTCATATCATTATGTGAATTATATGTATATCTTTCGAAGAGTTTATCTTAATAGATTTTATGTAGATACAAAAAATCAAATGTGTTGATTTATAAAAAAAAAATTACATACAATTGTACATGTACATTAAAAGAAATTTACAATTTTACATATTTTTGTTGCTCAGTTGAGACAGATTTGTACACAACATTTTTAATTAGTTTATTTAATATTGCAAATGCTAGAGAAATCGTGGATATCGAATACGATAAACACACACACACACACTCTCTCTCTATATATATAAATGTGTGTGTGTATATATACATGTATATATATACGTATATATGTATATGTACGTATGTGCATATAAATGTATATTTTTTTATTATTTTTAGTAAAGATACAAAAGATGTGGAGAATCTAGAGTATTTTTGTAGCATGAAATACCATATACTTTATCCGTCAAGCATTGTCAGAGGTAACTATACCAGTGTATCTTGCAACGTATTAAATAATACATGGGTTAGTAATTTTTATATCTTATTAATTTTAGCGGTAGTTAATAAAGATATTAATTATAAGTCTTGTAAATAATACATTAAGTCAATGAGTCAATACATTATAAGTATTGAGTGAAAGTAAAACTTTCTTTTATTTCTTTGTCTATATATGTGTACTTGTCATCGAAATTTTGTTAACGTGTCTGTTTTTTAGGTAACAAACTGGATGATAAACAATTTTATTAAAATTTTATTACGGTTGTTATATATTGGTGAAAATATATATTACTTGTGGGAATCAAAAATCTTGGAACAAATATTAAATGATAATAACGTTAATATTATGAATCCAATAGAGGTAGCGTATCACACATCGTATAATATATAATATTCATAAAATAATATAAAGAGAGATTGTACGAATTATAATTATCTATAATATATTAAGTCGTCATTACAATAGTTATATAGTTGTAAAAACCGCTTGACAAGATGTTGATTAAATTCTGCTATTACATTTTTCACACAGGTTAAATCTGACATTTTAATAAATAAACTATCAGAAAGAGAGGGAAAAAAAATCAAATTTGCAGTTGGATTAATTGTATCCCATTTTGTGCATGCTTTTATAGAAGATGATTCTGAGTCTAGATTTTTAATGTGTTACGATGGCGTGATAGTTGCATGGTATGATGATGTTTATCATGCTGACCAAATTGGAGAAAGGGATTGGAAATTTATGTTTCCTCATCTAGTCATGCCAGATGAAGAACCCTTATCTCGTGATTTCTATTGTTGTATACCAAATAATACATTCAATAGTATACCGCATTACATTATTCTCAACCAACATAATGGAATATGTTTGGTACCCGAAGGTATGAGTAATGCTATAAATTATATATCTTCTGTTATCCTCCAATCGTACATTGTAAAATACATCTCTTTTATTTCAGATAATATATCGATATGTCCACCAAAATTGATCAATAATGTAGAGATAGGACGATACTTCTGTAAATTTGATGGTACTCATTATGTACCAAATGAACGCCTGAGGAAAGCTTATCCAAATGATACTGCTGTAATTCCCAAAATACTTTCCAATCAGTATTAGTTTATATTATTATAAAATGTATAATTCGTAATAAAAATGTTAAAATTATGCATAGATATTTGTATTAAGATATTGGGATTTTTGGATAGATATATTTTTATTAAGATATAATGGATTTTATTCTAGAGATTGTAAAATTAAAAGTACAATATGTTAAGACCGTATTATAAAAAATAATTTAATTACATATAATTTATAGATTATATTCTCGAATTAATATGAATCTTTTTATTTTATATTTTATTATTAATATTTCTCAGATTTTAGAGGGAACTTTTTATTGTCGGTAATAAATTAGAGATTAGGTAAGATGATATTTTTGTCTATGTTATCCTTTGTTCAGTCAGAACGGTTGGTAATGTCATCATCCTTCATATCGCGATATTCGCGATGTATGTATTGTACATACACACATCATACGATACGGCGTTGAGCGTTTCTGTTTACTTTGACTTCGTTGCTAAGGAGAACTTGACAAGTATTGTGTCAAACATATAACTTTGACAATTTATTTCGAATATTACTTTCCATAATCAAGTACGAAACTTTTTTCATAACAATGTGAGTAACAAAATTATCCTGAGAAATCTGATCTTTTAATTCTTATTGACTTTCGCTTACAAATCGTATTTTATTGCGAAATTAAAGAATTAGCACAATTATTATGGAAAAAAATAAAATTTACAATTTATCATAAGTTAAATATATTGATTTCAGAGCTCAATGCGTCGAATTCTGTGAAAAATTGTCAAAGAGACTGACATAAACTAGCAATGTTTGTATATCTCAGTAAGAAAATTTCCATACCAAACAACTTTCGATTAAACTGTATAGCATGGAATCAAAGAGATGGATACATTGCTGTGGGAGGAGAAGATGGTCTCTTGAAGGTGTTACGAGTAGATTCCAACGTCAATGGATCACACAGTGGAGGGAAATCTCGAGGCTTGGCTGCAGCGAGTAATTTGAGTATGAATCAGCCTCTAGAAGGCCATAATGGTCATGTTCAAGTGGTCACGTGGAACGAAGAGCATCAAAAGCTTACCTCAAGCGATCAAAATGGAGTTATAATTGTTTGGATGCTGTATAAAGGGTCATGGTATGAAGAAATGATAAACAATCGCAACAAATCTGTAGTAAAAGGAATGGCATGGAGCTGCGATGGTCAAAAGATATGTATAGTCTATGAAGATGGAGCTGTGATTGTCGGTTCTGTTGATGGTAACAGAATCTGGGGTAAAGAACTTAAGAATGTGTCCCTCTCCGCTGTACAATGGTCTCCAGATGGAAAATTGCTTCTATTTGGTTTAAAAAATGGAGAACTTCATCTCTACAATAATCAAGGTGTATTCTTAACAAAACTGAACGTACCCTCGTTGAATACTTCTCAGTTTCAGATTATAGTGGCGCTACAATGGTACGACGGAAGAAATGGTTACGTTGCCATAGACTGCCCTACTCTTGCTATCTGCTATCGCAATGGTATGATACAATTAATGCGAGATACCAGTGACGATAATCCAGTTATGATGGAAACCGGTGTGACTGCTTCATGGTGCAGTTGGAACAGTAGCGGATCCCTCTTGGCGGTAACAGGCATGATGCCATTACTCAGTAATGGAGAGACAAAGGACATGAATGTTATACAGTTTTATACACCGTTCGGTGAGCATGTGAGGACCCTGAAGATACCAGGCAGAGAAGTAACGTGTTGTACATGGGAGAAAGCTTCTCTTAGAGTCGCCTTATCTGTCGATTCGCACATATACTTCGCAAATATTCGTCTGGATTACAAATGGACTTATTTCAGCAACACGGTTGTCTTCACGAACGAGAAGATCAGCAAGGATGGCATCTGTGTGACTTTTTGGAACACGAGTAACAACACGTGTTGCACCAAGCATGTGAGATCCTTGATATCGATAGCCTCGCACGGGGAACATTGCGTGCTCTCTGTGAGAAACGATCCTGCTCAAGCCACCGAACAATTCGCTCTGCTCGTTTGTAACACTATCGCCACACCAATAGACTCCAAATTCATGGATCTAGAGCCGTTATATCTCACTATGACAGCCAGCATGGTCATGGCTGCGTCCAAAAATAATTTCCTGATATGGCACTTTCGCACGCCCCGTAATTCAACATTACACTCCAGCAGGATGCGCAAATACAAGATCTATCATGTGGACGAAACGCCGACCGGCGTGACAGAAGTTATTCAGGATTTAGACAAGGACGGCACATTCGAGACTCCCATCAGCACGAAGGCCAGCATGGACCCAATCTGTTGTATTTACGCCACTGAGAAAATTCTTCTAGTTGGCAGAGAATCAGGGATGATCCAACGATATTCCCTGCCGCAAATAACGCTCATGAATAGATACAACACGGCTCGTAGATTGCACAAAATCGCCATTAATTGCGACTCCACGCGTGTCTCCATCTTGGATGCCAACGGTATTCTTACTATGTTGGATCTGGACCCGCAAAAGACGCCCAATTCGCGAGACGGAGACGCGAGCGAAGATATAGCCAAGTTTGAGAGAAAGGACGCATGGGCCATGTGTTGGGCGCAGGACAATCCGGCGCTCTTGGCGATTATGGAGAAGACCAGGATGTATGTTCTGAGAGGGCTGGACCCCGAAGAACCTATAGCCTGTTCCGGGTACATTTGTGCATTCCAAGATTTGGAGATACGTTGCGTTTTACTAGACGATCTCATGCTGAAACCCGACGAAACGCGAAAAGAATTGATCGTCGATTTGGAAGTGAAATCTCTAAGAGACACGAGAGAATTGCTGGCCAAAGTGGGTCTAAAGGAGGCCAACAATTTCATCCAAGACAATCCGCATCCACGTTTGTGGCGTTTACTGGCTGAGTCCGCGTTGATGAAGCTTGACTTAGAAACGGCGGAAAATGCCATGGTGCGATGCACAGATTATCTGGGCATACAGTTTATCAAACGTCTGCAGAACGTGCACAATGATCAGCTGAAGAAGGCCGAAGTAGCAGCGTTTCTCGGCAATTACGACGAGGCCGAGAAACTGTATTTGGACATAGATAGAAGAGACTTGGCAATTGCGTTGCGTCAAAAACTAGGCGACTACTTTCGGGTTGTGCAACTGATGAAGATGGGCATCGGCGGGTCGGACAAGCAGATGGAGCACGCGTACAACAAGATTGCCGATCACTTTGCCGAGAGACAAAATTGGGAGAGCGCGAAGGAATACTACGAGAAGGGTAGAAACCTGGAGAAGCTTATTCAGTGCTATTATAAACTGGAGGATTTCCATCAACTGGCAGCAACAGTTGAACAATTACCGGATAAGAGTCCTATTCTGAAGACCGTAGCAAGAATGCTGGCTTCAGTGGGGATGAGTTCGCAAGCAGTGGCAGCCTATATGAAATACGGCGATGTGAAGCTTGCCGTGGATACATGCGTACGTCTGAATCACTGGGATCAAGCTGTTGATCTGGCGAAAACTTACAAGATGGCGCAGATCGGTGAGTTGCTAAACAAATACGCCAATCATTTATTATCGAATGGCAAGCGTTTGCAGGCAATCGAGCTGTACAAGAAAGCCAACTACAATTTGGAAGCGGCTAAATTATTGTTTCGTCTTGCCGAAGAGCAAGCCAAGTCCAAGTCGCATCCTCTACGCGTCAAGAAGATATACGTTCTCGCAGCGTTGCTGATCGAGGATCATATCAACAGCGTTCCGGCGATAAAAGGCGGTCGCAGCAACATCGTGATGGGTCTTACTGAAAGCAACGAGGATACGAAAATCATAGAAAATGCCTGGCGAGGTGCCGAGGCGTATCACTTCCTTTTGCTCGCGCACAGACAGTTATACGACGGCAGTTTCGACGCCGCGATGAAAACGGCTCTACGATTGAGAGATTACGAGGATATTCTAGAAGTAGAAGACATTTACTGTCTATTGGCGCTATCAAGCGCCGTTAATCACGCGTTTGCTACCTGTTCGAAGGCCTTTATAAAATTGGAGGGACTCGAGACGATCTCGGAAATGAAGAAAGAGGAGTACGAGGAATTGGCGGTGAACATCTTCACGAAGCACATCCCGAAGGACTCCCGCAACAACAAAGCGGAATGCGTCAACTGCGAGACTCTGGTACCCGATTGGTGTATCGTGTGTCCTAATTGCTCGACTAGATTCCCGGCTTGCATCGTCTCGGGCAAACCGCTGATGGACCTCAGCATCGCGTGGATCTGCACCGTTTGCAGACATCACGTTGCAACGGAACGCGACGTAGTTAATATAAATGCTTGCCCCTTATGTCACAGCACTATCACATATATGTAAGTGAAGCCAGAGTGAAACAGTTTTGATCAATATATCGAATTTTTATTTATCAAAAAATTTTGCAAGATGCAAAACTGTTATATTTTAATAATTGTTCAATGAGAAAATACAAAATTTAGTTTTACTTCGCGATTTTGAAAGCTTAATATATCGAAATAGTTTACTTATATAATCTGATAATTGGAGTTTTTCTATAATCAAAATACACTAAATTATATAAGTTATAAACTATAAAAATAATTAAAAATGAGAAAGTGCAATGAGAGAGAGAGAGATAAAGTGCCTTTTTTTTATTTTCGTGCCTTAATCGAGTAATTGTTATAATTAATGAATGATAACAAAACGCGATTATCTAACTAACGGGAAATAGGCTATTAAAATTTATCAAGCAAAGTGCATTTTTAAGGGCGTGCCATTTTTTTCTCAATCTTACACTGATATATATTTTTTACAGAGTCATCATATACATATATATATATATCTATATATATTGTAAACAAAAGTTATATTAATTTTTAATGAAGAATATTTAAATATTTTATTTTACTTAGGTTGATGGTAAAAAACATTAATATTAAGCAATAATAATTTCTTATTAGCATTGAAAGAAAATAACATATAGACCGATAGAAAGTTCGAAATAATAAAATGGTTATCTTTTAACTGCGATGAAATTTGATCTAATGAGAATATAATTTTAATGGCTTTGCCATTACATGCGCATTACTGACATTATGTAGCCATGTGTTCCTACTGTTACGAACATAATGAGTGTTTAAGGAATGGATCTTGTTAGTTTTGTTATACTTGCAAAAAGTTATGCAAGCGCGAATACATTACTATTATCACGCAGTTTTGATATCGTAATTATGCAGCTATTTTTGCTTTGAGCCTGATAATCTCTGGTAATTGATCTCTCGTCAATATTCATATTTTTGTAATATTAATGTTCTTTAAAAGTTACAATGACAAATATTTATTAGCTCTAGATTATATATTTATAATTTATATAATTTTGATTTTATTATTATTGTTAGAAAATTATGTAAAGACATTTAATTTTGCTATTATGTTTTATCTTCAATAATTGTAAGATAAAAAATGCGGGTATATAATTATATAATGCGAGAGATATCTCTATTACGATTCTATTACGAAACAGAGAATCTCCGAACTTGATTTTCGATTTTTTTACACAAAGTGTATCATAACGATAATAAATGTACGATCGTTTATATTTTATATGATTCGATACAGCAATTTCTTACAAGATAGATGATATCTCCTATCTCTTAATATGTCGTAATAGGATTCTCATTTAAAAATCATGCTTGTGCTAAAACTTGCATATATAAATTAAGTTTTATAATCTGCATTTATATATTTTTATTCTAAGATAGATCTCATCGATAGTATTAAGCTATTGTATAAATTAAGTTTCTTTAATTTTGAGTGCCAGGCTGAACGAAATAATGAATTGGAAAAAGTATCGACATGACTAATCAAAATCTACGAAATATCACACTATGTGCGTCAATTAATTCCGTCCAATATTTGTTATTGATTAACAAATAATACTCAGACTATTGTTGTTATTTTTGATTATAAAATAAAGATATATACAAAATTTATATATACGTATTTACTTAATTTTATTAAACCTACATATATATTTAATTTTTAACATCGATGTAATAGAGGAATTTAGATTAAAATCTAAAAGACTCGTGTAATATCTTTTTCTATATAATCATCAATATAAATATATGTATGTAATAATGTCTACTGACTTAATTTAACAGATGATAATTGCCAAATTTTAGCAGATGATTAGGATATATATATATATATGATATAATATGCTTTTGCCAATAATGTAATTTTTTTAAAACATTCTGTTCGAGTAAAATAGTTCTAAGCTATATATCTGTACCTGTGCATATGCATATACATATATTAAAATTAGTTAATTTAAAAAAAATCCATAAACAGAATATTCACGTATTTAATTTATTAAGTATTAACTATTTTGCGTGGCGGCGACAATTTAATTTTATTACACGATGGATTCGTTTTGAATCATATTGCGTAACGCGTTATGCGCTATCACTTTGTTATGCGTAATGTTGTTATCGCGCTGTAAGATTCGAACAAGCAGAAGATAGTGGCATGAGATGTTCTCATATTATCTTCCATAACGCAATCGCAATCACTTTTTATGATTATTAATTATCAATTATCAGCCTGCGCAATTAACTCCTGCGTATATATATATATATGAAATGTAAGAGATGTAAAAGACGTGTAAGAATATTTTGAAAAACTTAAAATATTTAATAGAATTTTTATAATTATATATATAAATATATAATTTTATAATTCTATAATAACTTATAATAATATTTATTTTTTATATTTATAATTTATATTTTCTTTCTCGAAAAAACATTATAACAAAAACATTATCGCGCGTTCCGTTGGATTTTACCAAGAATTGATAATTGCGTAAAGTTATCGGCAGACGTTAAGTGAAGTGTTTCATTGCTTTTTTTCAAATATCATTTATATATTATATCGTATATATACGTATTATTTACGAGACGGATTGTTGAAGAAACGGTATATCGCATGATATAAAGAAAAGTCTTTTGTTTATGTTTACGCTTTGTTCAAAGATATTAACACATATGTGTATATTTTATTTTTCTCAGAGATTTCAAATTATTTTTCAATTCTTTCTGTTTTGTTTAATAATTATAAATATATATTATAATAATTATAAATATAATTTAAAAGAAAGATGAAATAATTTTTTTTTTACTTCAATATAAAACCGTCCCTGAAGATGTAAAATAAAAGTGATATAATCTATTATTATATTTATTATATTATTTTATATTATATATAATTATATCATATTATATTTATTATTATTATATTTATTTGTATAGTAAATGTATTATTATCTCATAAGCGCGGTGCAATAAGAGTGTAGACAGAAGGAGTAGAAACGTTCGGTGCATTTAGGTCCGACGTGGTACTTTATTCTTGCCACTCGGCGCAAGAACTACGTTGATGTTGGCGACACTGATTTCAAACCTGTTACCGTCCGGCACAAGCGCGCCGTTGTTGGGTCCCGGCGCGCGTTTCATTGGCCGCTCCAGTCAGTGCGTGTCGCACCGACGAAGGAGGTGGTGTTGTTCCCAGTTTGATTCGACAGGGCGTCCGCGATCGTTCTCGCTTTAATCGTCGTATTCGCGAGCAACGGGCTCGTTTCGTCGCGCCGATAATACGCGGAATCGCGAATGTACGAGCGCGAGCGTCGTCCGTTTCTTTACCGCTGACGAAAGTAACTTTGTGAAGATCTTGTGTCGAGATCGCGTCGCCGCGCGTGTGTTTTGTCTTTCGCTGTACGCGGGGGGAATATTCCGTTTCTCTCTCTCTCTCTCTCTCTCTCTCTCCTTTCTCTTATATTTGTTCCTGTACGAGGAAGACGACTGCGAAAATGAGTGCCATGATACTGTGGATTGTTACGGCGATTATCGCCGTCACAACAACGGTAAACGCCGCCGGTCTCAAATGCGACAGTGTCAGGCCGATCTTCGAGGCGCAGGGCTTTCCTCTTAGCGACATTCCGAAGGAGGCAATTTCATGTGAGTAAGATACTTCGATTACTCTCTGATACATTTATCATGCTCGGCACAAAGCAACAGATCGTATTCATATCCTGCGCTTCGCGCGAAATGTAACATTTGTTTGGATCTCTCGTTTAGCTATTTTGTATACATATTTAAATAAATATGTGTTCACATTTCGAAGAAAGAGAGAGATATAGGTAAAATGCGGTATTATAGATAAAAAAGAAAGCAGAATTTTGTGGCTGATATATAAAGATCGTTATTTCTATTCTTCACAATTGTTGTTTGGGAATTATACGATCGTATTTAGTGCCAAGTATGCAAGATATAAATGAGAAACAAAATCCATTTAGTCGGCTGTTACGTGCCGCTTCCTGCCATTGTCTGATAATATGAACAGCATTGTTTTAGTTTATAATTTATATTAATATGGTGACTATAGACTGCGCTTTTATCATTTGCAACGAATGTAGTTCTTTTTTTTAAAATAGAGATATACTGTATTATCTCTTCTCTTGAAGATTGAATTCTGTTTTGAAATGACATTTAATTTTTGAAAATTGATATAAATTACTGGAGATTGACATTCAAATGTATTATAGGGTGATACAGACAACAACAGATTAATGTAACGCGAACAAAATATTTTCTATTATGTCCAAATCTCTCCGAAATGTCATGCCGTTTCCTGTTTTTGTTTTGACATATCATTGCACATTTAATATCAATTTATACGTTTAAATATTATAGAAGAATATTTTGCCGTGTCGCATTCGTGTGCGAGTCAACTTTAAAAATAGAATTCATTAAATCATATTGAGAAGATTGAATGTTTTTGCGATATTAAGAAATTTTTTTTTCTGAAAATGCTTTCCCTGAAAACTCGAATCAATCCACACGGAAAAAGTTATTTCCACAATTATTTTCGCAAATTTCAGCAATCTTTTTTTACATGTAGCGTATTGTATTGTGTATACAGTGTGGTAAAAAAAATGTATATCGAGAATGTATTAATTTTCGCACATCAAACGACACAACAGCTGCACGCACGGCGGACACTGAGTCAATTTTGACCTATAGTAAATTTTTTCTTTAAATATATCGTAGAGAATAAAATTTTATAATTTTAATTATATTCTTAAAAATATTTCTCTCTTTAAAAAAATACTATTTGTATATGATAATTAAAAGAAAACAATATTTTTAAAATAAAAATTATTGATATTTTTGTACAACTCACACATGAAAAATATTTGTTTTCATTATTTATATAAAACATTCTTAAATGGATCATCGGTGACTCCGCGTTCGCCGACGAAGGTTTAAGCTCTTAGAATCGAGAACTGCTTGAAATGTGCAATATACGACCCTGCCCTTGCGATTCGTCATCGCTCGTACAAAAATAACTATGGTAGGTACAAGTGTAGGCATGCATCGAGAGTAAAAGAGTCGGCAGCTACTTTTAAAACTTCGCAGAATCCGGTTTGCGCGACGATAATTGAACAGGATCTCTGGTGAAGCGCTCGGTGACTGACGAGATCGATCGATCCTCCTCAATTTGTCCTGAAAATTCGATTTTAATTACGAAGTCGGCTGCGTATTGATTGCGACATCAAAGTTGAATTTATTCATTGAAGCACGTGAGAGCTTTTCGAACAGTCGGCCGTGTATCAAATAGGCTTCGGGCATTTCAGCGTGGCTGTGAAATCTTCTCGAATGTTTGGCGGATCACTAGGCAAATGTCAAATCGCTTTAACTCTCTCTCTCTCTCTTTTTCTCTCTTTCCCTCTCTGAGCCAGATTCGTTGCACTTAGTTTTTGGAGAAAATCCATAAAAATATCTGAATTTATTATGCATTTTCTATCGCGATAAAAATCTACAGACAAATTATAATATATGACTGATTGTGAATAGCTGAATGAAAAACTGAAAATCGCATAATCGTATAGTCATCTTGCTCGTAAAATATTTTAAAATTATTTAATTAAAAAGATTAAATTATTTAAATAAAATTATTTAAATTATTATTTAAAATTATTATTTATAAAATTACAATTATTATTATTATTTAAAATTATTTAAATAAAATTATTTAAATATGAACATCAAATTTCACATTTTCCAACATATGATAGAGGTGATTAAAATAATTGTCGAGTTTTGATATATACCGTGATAGATCGAATTACAAGCACTGAAATAATAATTTCGACATATAAAAAAACTCCAATCAGTTTCATTGTATGTCACGCGATCGATTGTGGTTACTTTTAATGCGATTTAATCGAAAGAAATTTATGATCGTGCGTTATCAAAGACAGTAGGATAGACGCTATATAGATAATAACAGGTTAATACCGGCTGATTTGTAATTATCGCACACATACTATTGAACATTACCGTTGATGTTATATTCTTGTTTTTTTTTCGCAATCGGGACAATTATTGGATGCCAGCTATTGAATCAATAGTAGTTTTTTTTAGTGTGAAGAACTTCAAATGTAATTTATATATTAAAGACACAGTGATTAATATTAAATTATAAAACCGAAAATATTTTCGTAATTATTCCATCACGATGTCGTTTTATCTAAATTTTTTAGAACAAAATCACGTAAAAATGCACGTCTCTTGGAAAGTTATTACATATTTAATTCGAGTAATAACGATTATAAATAATATTCGCAAAGTCGAATAATGTTAAATGAAAAAAAAAATAAAGCATTAAGCTTGAATATTGTCAAATTTCACTGAGAAATAATTCAAGAATAAATGGGACTTTTTAAGGATTATGAGATCATTTAAAAAATTTTATCGATTTTATTAATTGCGAAATATTACGATAATTTTGAAGAAATCTGCTCATAATTTTAGACTTTCGCCATTTGTGTAATCTCTTTTCGCGTCTCATCGATATTCGGAAATCCTGACGAATTCCCGACACGATTTAAAATGCACCGCTTTTAAAGAGATAGAAAAAAAAAGAGAGAGAGAGAGAGAGAGCGAAGAACAAATTACTTTAAAGGGAAGAAAATGTATTGTAGCGGTCGAAGCCGGGTCGGACATAAAAGCTGCGGCAAAATCAAGCGGAACCCCAGTAGAAGACGACCGCGGAGAGATTCCCGGGGTGCACCATTAACACGAGGCTCTTTCTTTTGCCACAACTTTGCTTCTCACTCTTGTCTACATTTTCGATAAACCACCTCAAAGGTTACCGCTTTCAATTTACATTTTACCGCGTAATGAGACTGACCTTTTCTAAATTATCTGCATTTTCTACGCTCACAACACATTTTCTCTCTTTTCCGATCTGTGTAAAATTTTGAATGCCATTTTTGGCGCTCTTATTGGAATCCATATCTTTTTGCACAACAGAGAAAAAAATCATATTATTTGTTATATCGTAGAATTTTATTCCTTTTTTTTTATTAAATATATTTTGCGAAATTGCTTAATAAAATAGGAAATTGTTTTCTGAAAAAAAAATTAACTTTCTTCTTTACGATGATTCATTGTTGAAAAATTAAAATGAAACGTTACTTTTACTTTTCATACACATTTTTCTCCTATGCAAAAAATCATAACGAAGCAGGGATGAATTGAAAGCTAAAAGATGCAATGCCATGTATAGAGTGTCATAATCATAAATTTAAATTCCGCGTGGAATCGCAATTTATTTCGCGAAACTTCGGCGAGCTGATTTGCGAGGACCGCGACGTGACCGCCGCTGAATTTATAGCCGATGAATTATGCGCTTTGTTCGTTTAGGGATGGAGAAGTCCTCCAATGGAGTCGAAACGGGCAGGAGAAATGAATAAAATTCCAGAGGACATTCTTGTGCTCGAAAAATCGACGACGCTGCGGTCGTGATTGCGTTTCCTTGTGCTCGTTGATGTATAATTTCTTTTTAATATATCTCGGAATCCCTTTCACGACAATGGCACGTAAATTGCTTACTAGTTCGCGATTATTAAATCACGAATTATGATTCTGTCAAAGTAAAATCCATTTGGAATTATCTGACAAACTCTTACTTATCTATACATTACTGATTCATATTCTTGTCATCTCCTTTTTCATATCTTTTATGCGATAATTTTTTATATATATTTATATATATAAAATTATATAATTAATAAATGTTACTTTAAATAAAATATTACAAAATCGCTGTATTTACTTATAAGAACGTAATATTTATAACAATTAAATTAATATCATATTTATGATGTATGTATATAGCAGACATTTTATATATAAATTATATATAAAATGTTAACATATAGATATAAATAAAAACATATAGATATAAATATAATTTCATATGTAAATTGACGAAAACAACTTTATTATTAATAAAAAAAAAAAAAAAAAAAAAAAAAAAAAAAAAAAAAAAAAAAAAAAAAAAAAACTCGGTTAATAAAGAAATAATAAATTACACTTCGCGATTAAAACGTTGACATAAATACATATTTCGACGTACGCAAAAAGACATATCGAGGAATTCACTTTTGAAGCTCGATACGAATCTTGTTAGATCGCGTTGATGCTAAATCAAACCTTTTCCGCAACACACGTTCAACATCGGCGTGAATCGTAAGATCGTTTTCCGGTGTGTTTAACGCGTTGATCGACTGCGGCGGGCAATAAAAGCAAGAGTGTTAACACCATTCATCCCTCACGCGGCTTCGTTAGCACGTTTTGTGTACCGCGAATACGTTTTAATTTATGGATCCTTCGGAACTCGCAGATAGGTGTTAATGGCGCGGCCAATGGCAAAAGCCGCTCGGCTTTTATATACACTCTCGTCCACCGAGGACGACGGTTGTGCACGGTGGAAAATCTCCGTATTTGCGAAGGCGCGCCGCTCGCGAAATCCGCGACTCGCTATCTGCGCCGCAATCAAACACGCTTGTCAGCTCGAGAGAACGCGGCGTCGTATCTGCTCGCGCGAGCGGTAGATAAGCGGGCGTTTTACGCCTTGCCAGCATTGCTGCATCGCGTGAAATTAGTCCGATGCAAGAGGAAGGCAAAAATATTTTACATGGTTGCGCGCGTAAATACAGCCATCATGTTCTGAGAATATTAAATTAGTGATTATTATATAGTCATCACGTAATATTGAATTCTGTTTAAAAATTATATATATATATATATATATATATATATATATAATTTTTTTAAACAC
Organism: Lasius platythorax; assembly: GCA_963971435.1. Classification (NCBI taxonomy): domain Eukaryota; kingdom Metazoa; phylum Arthropoda; class Insecta; order Hymenoptera; family Formicidae; genus Lasius; species Lasius platythorax. The sequence goes on along the minus strand of OZ020540.1, from coordinate 7,171,597 downwards.
AATATATATATATATATAATTTCTTTTTAATTATATTTTTTTAACATAATATATACATATATGTATTGTGTTTAAAAAAAATATAATTGCGTTAAAAAAAAATATATTATATATATAATTTAAAAAATATATATATATATTATACAGTCATAATATATATCGCGAATTATGTTAAAAAAAAATATTGATATACATTAGCATGAACATGATACGTCACGATAATACGAAATGTGTGTGTCTCATATCTATGAATATTAAGATCATTTATGATACGATTAAGTATGCCCGGAGCGCGCACTTAATCTACGTTATTAATATACTTGTAAGTGTATACGCGGTGAATTTATCACACCGCGTCCGCCGCGCCTTCTCAAATTCGCTACCGCGAGGACCCGCGCGATTCCGAGTGATTTATCTTCGTTATCATCGGTGACTGCGTTACACAGATACGGGCGCATTTATCGGCGAGATGAAAGCGAGAGCTGCGTGGGTCCCGTCGGATTTCGCGAGGCGAAAAAAAAAGCAGCACGAACGCAGAGACAATCTGGCTGAAAGAAAAAAGCGCCGAGGCGTCCGTTTTATCGCGACAACTGCACCACACGTGCGGCTGCAAACGTCCTTATGTCGCGCTGCTAATTTCAGGATCGTAATCTTCTTGTCCAATGAACAAGTAATAAAATAAATAATAATCATAATCGTAATTTGCATTACGTAATAATAAAAATAAAATAAATAATAATAATCAGAATTCATATTATGTAGCGATAACATAATGCAATGAGCAGATTTTATAATAAATCTTAAATTTCAATCAAAATTTAAATAATTAATTAAATTCAAAATCAACTAGATGATTAAATTAATAAATTTAAATTTAAACGATTTGCTTTAAATAAAATATTTAAAAATCGCTGTATTTATTTATAAGAACGTAATATTTATAATAATTAAATTAATATCATATTTTATAATGTTTGTATATAGCAGATATTTTATATATGCAGATATATTTTGCATGTATAAAGTGTTTGTATCGTAAAAATTTCAGTCACGACGACTGTTTGCGCATATTCGCATGGTTCGGCATACTAAAATGTAGCTACGCGATGCAGGATAATTAATGCGCTTGTTTCCCTCTCTCGGTCTCTCCTTTTACCTCCTTTCCTCTTGTTTTGTGGCTTATTATTCGTAAACTACCCGCGAGTGGTTGGTAATTAATACTTCAGTTAGTGGCAAGCTCGCTTAGCAATTAATATTCTGTTAACGTTGTATTTTATTTTTTTTTTTCATCGACACGCTCACAGTTTATCCTTGTCGCGTTTGACATAAATTATTACTAGAAAGTCTGCATAAAAAGATAAGTTGAAAGAGCTTCAAATGTACTACTAAAATAACGAATAGTTTTTTTTTTCAACAAAATCACATAATATTCTCGAATTTTATTTATCTCAATCGTTCTATCAATGACAAAGGCATCTACATATATTTTGAAGAAAATGTTTTAGTTTATTCGAAATTTATTAAAAATAATATAAGGGGACTTTATGTCATAAATTCTAATTGATATTTTATAATTTATTATTTGCATTATACAACATGATACTTGCGTACTTTAATTAATTAATTAATTATTTATTTATTTAGCACATATTTAGTATATATATATAATATTTAGCATATATATTTTATTTTTTATTACTTTTTCATTGCGTATCTCGTAGAATGTAGAACTATTAAAACTAATCCGGACTCCAATCAGTATATTTTTTATTTGACTTTATTCTCTTTATTCTCTCGAAACTCCAGTCCAACAGTATTCGTATCCCCGTGTTAAATGCAAGGAGACGCATTAACGCGATCGTAAAAACCATGTTTGACATGCAGTTAATACATCGAACGTCCGGTGGTCCACAGAAGCGAGCGAGCGTGTCGGAAAGCCTTTACACAACGGTTTTACTCGATAGATTCTTTCTCAAGATTCTTCCTCGCTTCCGGGAGGATGTAAAATACAATTTTTTTTTTGCACAAATAAACGTATGTTATTTAACGAGTTTAATTGGCATAATAAACGTAAAAGATGGTTGAGAAAGATTAACGAAGAATATATTGAGGAAATAAAGGCCTGATTAATTATATTTCGTAACGTCTTCTACACGATAATTAATCAACCAGTGACGATAAAATCGAAAAAGCCGTAGTTTATATTATTTTATATACTTTTATAAATATATTATATATTATTATATTATATATTATTATATTATACATTATTAATTACACATATATTATTATTTTATATATTTATATAATGGTTTGTACATTCAAGAATTATAAATGTTATTATTTTTTCACGAGCGCATTTTTAACTGCTTATATACAGATTGTGTTCACAAACGCTATACGTATAGACTCACTTATATACTTGTAACAGACTGACCTAGTTGAATTTAGTTTTGCTTGTTTTCTTCCATTTTTTTCAAAATGCTTTTCCTACAATACCACATGCATTCGACACGTAGTCGAATCTAGAAGGATAATACTACCATTGCCCGTTCGTTCCATTTGCATTCGACGCGCCGTCCAAGTTCTCGTTGTCTATGAACGTTACTCAAAAGAAAGCAGGACCTCCCGCGAGTCTCCGGAATATTCATTATTCATTCATTCATTCATTCATTTTCCGTGCATGTTCAAACGTGTCACAATTCTGTCTTTTTCCTCTCTTTCGTGTCTTACTGGCTGAAAGAAAATTAACCGACAATAGAGAGCAGTTAGATGCGCGAGAATGCGAAAAAGAGAAAAAAAAAGAGAGAGAGGGGGAGAGAAATGCCATTTTACCCGCAAAATAAGTGTGAATGTCGCAGACTCGATTTTCTGTCTTCTGTCTCTCTCGTATCGCTTTTTCGTTCGAGAGAGACGCTTTTCGAGATGGCAAATAAGATCATTCACGGCTATTGTGGCGTTCTTCTTTCGGTCCCTTTTTTTTCCTCGTGTCTTGATCAGGTACATCACCTTTCCGGTCGGAAGATCTACGATATTTCTACCCTCGACCACCCTCGAGACCATCTGTTCTCCTCCTCCTCCTCTTTCTTTGCGAGACTTCTTTCGTGTTGCGTGAACGATAGTATGATGAAACAGGCTTTTACTCGTTATACCTCTCTTCCTCTCTCTCTTTTCTTCCCTCTCTCCTCTCTCTCTCTCTATCTGGGAGTGTTAAGAATGCTACGTTCGAATCTTTTATTCCTTAATCATCCCCCGGATTTCTTTGCGCTTTCTCGAGGATGAACGAAAATGCTCTCGGATTAAAATATTCATCGACTGACGAATGCTGTTTGAATTTCATGAAATCTGTTACGATCATTCTCTATTGTCTGTCAACAAAAATTGCTGTCACATAGTTTATAGATCCTTTCTTTTTAGACAGACTTCTTGTGTATTTTTTGCCTTTTTGCAGAATAATCCTTGAATATACATCTATTTCATTCGAAGTAAGGGAAGTGCAAAATATAATACGAACAGTTCACGTTTCCTCCTGCGTGCGAATCGCATTGTTATCGCGAGGATGACCCACATATACGTTAGGATATTGTTGAGCGCATTGTAGTAAATAATTATGGGAATGACATTGAAGTAGCCATTCTGAAATTATATTGTACACTGTCAATTAATGGTCAATTAATTGATAGCTGCGATCGACGAATGAATAATTATTTTTTTTAATACGGAATAGATCAAACCTTATACATCCACACATGTTTTATCCTAGATTCTTTTTTTCGAATTAAAAAATTACTTGTAAAACAAATTAATTATCAAACGAGTTATTGAAAATAATTAAATTACGACGAGAACTTTTATAATTATTATAATATATGATAACGTGTACCGTCTATACGATAAATTTTCGCAATGAAGTCATAACATAAACCGGTTATATCTATTTCGCAAAAAGACACGCTATCTCTTTCAAAAGAAAAACGTGGCAATACACTAACAGACCGATGTTCTGGGAATTGATTTATGAATAGCGTTATCGATAACAGACTCGATAAATAGTCTTGAGACTTAGAAAGTAGTGTGTGTCGATTAATCGCTTGAACGTAAATTGATTTTAAACGGCTCGCTCTCTCTCTCTCTCTGTCGAGGCATTAAATATATTTTTATTGATTGTGAGAAATAGTTTCTCAATTACACAACCAAAATAAAGTTCACATCAGATAACAGTTCGCGCCAAGGAAAACGGACACTGTATATTTTTATACTGTACTATGTAGTATATTCTACGGTATGCTATACAGTCTGTTTTTCTGCAAATGAGCCGAATTATTCACTGAAAAAATTGTATTCTCATTATAAGAATTTTCTACTGATTTTTAGAATATCCTGTTCTAAAATAGGCGCCAAAAGGATTCCCTTCCTAAGAGGAGAATCCTCTAAAGATTTAGTATCAGATATTCCCAATTTATAAAAATGTAGACGATCAAGTTTTCTTTTTCGAACCACTTATTAACTTCATCCGTTCCTCTAATAAACTAAAACCATTCAGTGACAAACAATATAATCATATAACGCCGAATGAATGGTCCGCATAAAAAAACATATGATCATTGTATTAACAAAGAATATACTCTTAGTTTTAGAAGATGTTCTAGAAACACTTAAGAATATCTAGAGAGATTTTATAGTATACAGTCCTCTTACTTCGAGATAATACAATGTTTTTGATGTTGACATAATTAATATCGCTATTCGCGCATCGTTAAAGGCATATTTAAAATTTGACAGATTGCTCTTAATAATGTTATTCATACTATGGCGCACGCTTAATATATATATATAATCGTCAGGCAAAAAAAGCGACAAATCGCTGTCAAGCGTTGACAATCTGACGAAGGACTCGGGTATTCTTAGTGACGTTTATAGCTAGATGTCTGCATTAATAGGTGTCTTCGCGGTGAGGCGCTTTCGAGTCCGTGAAGAATGTAGAATTCGAAAGTATGAATACACATTGGAATATAATAATTGCAATAATTACACGAACGATTTAAATAATATTTTATATAAAAATTAAATATTAATTAAATTATTCTATGTAAAAATTTTTTTTTTTTAAATTTGTTTTGCCACACAACCGTGTTTCAAAAATGTCGGCCGCATATAAATATCTTGGACGAAAAATCGACATGATCTCGTTTGTTCTGGTAAATCGATAACGTGAATTCCCAAAGAAAATCTTTATTTCACGCAATTACAACGGTCGTTCCATGTAATTTGTGTTCGAGAAAATTCGCGTTCTCTCTTCTCGCGTGAATCCGAGAAGGAACAAAAGGACAAAGACAAGACTTCCGAATGGAAAAGAGATTTAAACGCGCGCGCGATTGTCACAGACAGGAAGTTACGGGCGGTCAGGATACGTTTTCTGAAATGCCGACAACGACGACGACGCCGACGATGCGGTAAGGAATGCAGAATGCAGCCTTTTCACGACGATTATCTAGGCCGTGGCAGAATGCAGTCGGCCGAGAGACTTAATGGTCGCTGTTATAAGTTATAACTTTTTAAATAACCAGCACCAGAGCGAGAGAGGAGAGGGATTCTCTCCTTGCTGGTGCTGGTTGCTGGTCTCGGCACTGGAAACCAGCTCACCTTGCTTCACCCGATGCGATGAGTTTTGCCTCCGTGGCAGTCCTATATAAGCGAATGAATGTCCGTTTCATACACATACGTGTATATATGCACATGATACCCGTGTCTCGATGCGTAACGACGGTGTAACATTTGTGAGATTTCGCAGACTCTCGGTGTACGTTACTCTTGGACCTCTGGTTGCTTGCTAGTCGGTCCCTTTCCGAGCATGTAATTCCTGCTACCGGATTAATCATCGTACTTGAGTGATGGAGTTGCATTATAGCCGCCGTTGACGTTTGTCGTGATGTTGCGAATGCAAAGTCAAGAGTGGCTCTCTCTCTCTCTCTCTCTAAGGATTAATTAGGTTGTGCTCGAAACTCCCTACAGTCTTGTTATATAAATCTACAAAATCTCGGAGATAATTAGCTTAAATTGATTAATTGATTAAATAATGACACTTAGATATGAGTTATGTATTGTATAGAATTATTTCATATTTCGTGAAAAGTTATATACAATAATTCCTTTTATAAGTATTAAAAGAACTAAAATATGTCACCTTTTAAGATACGTTAGTTCTTCAAAAGATCAAATATAAGACTGTTTTTCTGCCAGAGCTGTTATTGATTTTTAAAGTTTTAGCACTATTTTATATCGGAAATTAGTAACAGATTCTTTGGCAAAATTAATGAAAGTTGCGTAGAAAATAAAATTTAGATATAATTTTTATATTATCCAGAATAAATGATCCATGCACATACTATATAAACACAAGGTCATCCTCGTATATGTAATAACTGTATAATATCCAAGAAGAAGAGAGAATCATTAATATTCTGTTCCTTTTCTGGTATGCGCAATTTACAATTACCGATCGAGATACGATACTCTGTTCTCCCAATAATGAGATGTTTAATCAGTATAATTCTCGTACGCAGTACGTAGATTGGGATATTTCTTGAACATCTCGATACGGTAATCTTGTAGTTATACAGTTGATTTATAGTCGACATTTTCTCAGGGAACTCGGTCCGCGATATATGTATGTACGTAAACCTGATTGCGAGAGAAAGAGGGAGAGAGAGTGAGAGAGGATCTTTTAATAAGATTCATCTCTTGAATAGGGGGGGGGGGGAAGAGGGGGGGCAACAGTCTGACGACAGGTTGCATTGCGCTGAATAATCGCATCGCAACTACACTGCGTCATGTACAGTGAAATTCGTAATTTCGTTCGGTGTGTTTATACTAGAGAATACAAATAAAATTTATAACAAAAGAGTCCGATTTTTAACTAACATGCAGCCAGATTATTCCGCTGAAATAAATTCTGCATATCTTTGCCGAGTAAATATTTTCTCCATTCATTATATTTTAACAAGTCAAGTAATTTATATTTTAAAATCCACATTATGTGCATATCATGCAACTGATAATGACAGAACGTTTAATAATGAATTTTTCAGTGATTATTTATATATTTATATAATTCTTTATGGATTCGTAATCCCTTATTCATTTTACTTACTGATTTTTTAAAAAAGAGATCTTCAAAAGTAAATTTAATATTTAAAAAGACATTACTACGTTTTTTTTTGTTCAATTCTCTTTCTTTGTTTAATATAAAATTTTCACAAGTACATAGAATTAACAAGAGTATTTCTTCGAATCAATGAATCAGATATTGCTCGTAATTTTTTTTGAAAGTGACTTGTACGTTAGTCAAATAACTAGACAGATATTAACATGTTTCAAAATACGATTTGAATATTTGACATTTTATTTCCGCGACAAACATACATCGTGTGTCAATCCTGCAATAACACTCGCTAGAATTACGAACACGCGCGGGTTTTTCATCGCGTGCTTCCTCGCAGGACGTACATAAATAAAATTCAGGGGGAATTATATCCAGTCTACTCTCTCGTCTTTATTTATCTATTTATCCGGACGTACATAAATATGGCGGGTCCGGGTAGGGTTTGTCGACCCTGTGATTGATGGGACACGCTATTTTTACTCGGTGTGTGTGTGCCACCACGTATCGTGAAAAGGAGAGAGAAAAAAGCCGGGGGTAAGAAACGAAGAGAAGACATTCTCGGTTCAGCTGGCCGCAAAACGCCCACAGCTTCAGCAATGCGAAAGAGGAGAGGAGGAGAGACTTTCAAGTTATTTATCTCGATTTTTATTATGTCCGGCCACGCGAAGGTGACAATTTATCGATTTTTCTTTCAGGCGCCCTCGTGATGTAACGGACCACGTCACGTGACGCGCGTTTATTCTAGTTTTTGCGGTGTCTATACGACACGACGGGAGAAGTTTGATGACAATACACGAACGATATCACTATCGATGCTCTGACAGAGCCGAAACTGCGACGAAATCAAATTTAATCCAATCCATTCGCGCGCATATGTTTTACAGGACGGAGGCATGAAAATTCGCGGAATTCGCGGGAAATGAGTTCAAGTGGATAATAGTATCGGCAATCCGCGGCGATTGATAAACGTCAACGACTTAATTGAATTTTTCATCGACAAGCCAGCGCTTTGTCAATTTGAGCACGTTTCAATTTGCGCGCATTCCAATTTTGATCTCCCCGAGCTGCCGAGCTTTTTTTTTCACGCGAAAACATGTCGAAACAATTATCTCGTGATCGCGAATTCAATTCGTCACACGATGATACTTTTTCTATGCTGATAGCATGTAAAATCCGCGCGATTGCCTTTCTATATTTCGGAGTAGATTTTGCTGGACAATTATTATTTATGTTTCGAACAGTGATGGCGAGTCTGAATAATTAGCGGCAAACGACAAGTTTTTTTTTTTGCTTATCGATTATTTAATGAACTTTTGATTGGGCACGATTAAACAAAGTGCACTATTTAAGTGTGTCTTTAGAGCTTTCCGGGGAAGTAAATCGACATTAAATGCAGGATAAGCTTTTCGTGTTTATGATATTATTAAAAACAGCGAAGGATTATTGTGTTTGTAAAATTTTATCGTTACTAATTTTTTTACATAAATCGATTCCTCGCAATATATTCGGCATAAAAAGTTATAACTTATAACTGTATATATTAATAAATAAGGAGAAAACATCTGTTAAATTAATGTGTTATATTAACAAAGAAAAATCTTTGCATCATTCGATTTAATTTTCCTGATTATGCTTTGATATTACAAATTAAATTACAATGTGATAACGACTCTCTCGTCTGTCATAATGTTACAAAAAGGAACATCGAAACGCTCGGTTAGAATACATAAGTAAATGTCCGCAGAGAGTAGAGATAAATTATAGAAGCAGGAAGCTGAAAAAGATTGCCGGCAAGCTGTTGCACTCACAATGCAGAGCTCCATACTCCCTTCCGGCTTCATATTTACTTCAATACTCGGAGTTCTTTTATATACGCGTTTCGTGTATGTGTGCGTATCTACTTCCCTTCTTCTCTCTCCGCCTGCGAAATATTTAATTTCTTCGCAAATGAAAAATTGTACATTTTTACGCATAAAGTTCCGCATAAATATGCTTTTTCACGCGACAACACATTAGAATTATTATTCAAATACAAGGTGTATCATAAATGTGGGCCGCTACTTCAGGCGCGTATTCTATTCATCGAAATGAGCAAAAAAGTTCATTTAAACATATGTCTAAAAATAATTTTTTAATTGGCTTCGTCCTGTCAGGTTTGACAGGTGCTGCTTATAGGTACAGACAATTTTTGGAAAAACGATTTGCCCATTTTGCTTGAGAATGAATTATTTTGAGATATGAGAATTATTTTCTACTGTTTTTTTATTGTTAGAAATAAAATAATATGCTTTGTAATTATCTTAAGTTTCAACCCAAACATGACTGTAACGTGAAAAAGACGTATTTTTTGGATATATGTTTATATGAACTTTTTTGCTCATTTCGAGTAGAATACGCTTCTGAAATAGCGGCGCACATTTATGATACACCCTATATTTCAATAATAATTCTAATAATGTGCTGTCGCGTGAAAAAGCACATTTATAAAATACGAAACTTTGTGCGTAAAAATATACAATTTTTCACTTGCGTATTAGAAATTAAATATTGTATACACCCTGTATATATAGAGATGTAAAATACTTTAGTAAATCACGAATTTTCACGCGTCGAATCGGCTAATTAGCCAGAATCATTGAATCAATTATTAGCGTAATGGTTGTAACAAGCGAACAAAAGAGGGTGTGATAAATAGATAAATAAATTTATTCCGCATTACGAAAAAGTGCAAATATTTCGTCCGTACATATCTTTTTTTTTTTTTTTTTCAAAAGTTCGAATTTTAAATAATAGAAAATTGTCGCAAAGCACGATCTGTTAATTTTTAACGGGACGTAGACGTCGCACAATCGCCTACCTAAATAGACGGAACACGAGACGACGGAGTGAGCGGACATTTCACATTTCACGGTACTGTAAATCTTTGTGTCACGAGAGAGAGAGAGAGAGAGAGAGAGAGAGAGAGAGAGAGAGAGAGAGAGAGAGAGAGAGAGAGAGAGAGAGAGAGAGAAAGGGCTCTTTCTCCCCGCGTGTAACCATACGTCGAGATCTCATTTTGTCTGTGCGTCGTTGAAGTTGCTCTTCAAGTTACACTATATCCGCGCCACTTTACGACGAGGGTTTTGAGACGGTTTGTACCTCGTCACATACAGAGAGCCACCCGTCTTCCGTTACCTGACACTACCGTGTAAGGGAGTTGCCCGGGGTTCTCCGAAGGGGAAACCCGGGGCTCTCTTCCTCTTTACGTTAACATTACGCCGTTATCGCGGTCTTTCTGACAGCGGCATCTGCACTCGTCGACGACTTCTCGTCGTCCCTCTCTTCTCTCTCTCTCTCTTTTCATAATGTCTCGCTATGCGAATCAGTACGCGTGTTCGTCGAGAGATGTAAGGATAACGTTTCTGTTCATCGTGTCTCGCCCTGTTTTCTGCCGCAGAAACTTGTTAAAATCTGCCGCGAAATGAGGGCTCATTGTCGCGACGAGAATACCTGGAAACGAGATTTCGCTGACTTTCTGACGTCACGCGCGCAAAAACCGGCAGCCGTTCGTTTGGTCGAAAATGAACAGATAGCGTTATTGCTGGAAAAAAGAGGGCGCGTATTTTCGATTATCTTTTTAAAATGTTTGGTACTTACTTTGCTTAAAATCTTAATTACTCTCTCTTGAGATAATTTTATGAAATGCTTCTCGAAATGAGTTCTCGAAATAAAACTGGGTCTGTGCGACTTGATATTCAATAAAAGATATATGGAATATTATTGGGTTGATTCATAAACAAGTTCCGTTATAGATAATTACTAATTCATTTCTTCTAAGAAACTATGAGTTTTTAAATCGAAATGAAACAATCAGCAGATGTACATATATTACATGCAGCAACTACGAGTACAAGAAAAATTGCAAAAAAAAGCGACCAGCCCTCATCAATCGCAAAAATATTTTGCTACACGACAACGCTCGACCACATACGGCTAAAATAACCTCGGAAAAAATTCTGGAGTTTTCGTGGTCAGTTCTATCTCATCCTCCTTATTCTCCGGACGTTGCTCCATCAGATTTCCATCTGTTTAGGTCACTTCAAAATTTTGATGCTGAGGTCGATGAATTTATAAAAAACTTTTTTGCATCAAAACCTCCAAAATTCTTCGAGACAGGAATTCACAAATTATCGTCTAAATGGGAACACACAAGTTGTACTCAATAATAGAGAATATATAACAGATTAAAATTTATTGTAAATAATTTTAAATATAAAAATTCAGTTTGTTAAATAAAACGAAGAACTTATTGATGAATCAACCCGGTAAATTCTTGATAATACGTAAAGATTTACGAAATGATACTCGATGCTCCATTGCTCCGCAGGATTTTGAATCCGCATCTTATATGCATTCTAAGTAAACATCTCAATTAAGTTCGGGCCGAAACGAGTTTTGCATACATGACACATCGCACGGTTTCCCTCAGTAGAGATCGCACCTAGAGTGCTCCTAGAGTGGAAATTGAGCGGAGATGCTATATGGTTCTAAGCCTTCTAAGCCTCCGGTAGAAAGGCAGGCAAAGGATGAATGCCCAGGTTCTCTTACACAAAGCAGGTATATTCACATAATACGAAAGCGATGCCCGATCCGGGTCGGGGATTAGCCGGCTCGTCGTGATCCCCCCCTCTTCCCCCCCCAACGAATTAGTTCCTCCTAGCTTGACAGCCGGCTGTCTTATTTAGCGAGATGATTACACGAATGCACATATTGCACAGAATGTTTGTTAATGTATATTATACACATTATTTCTAGACACAATAGAAATATTAAATAATATATTACACAAGTTATAACTTTTTATTTTACTTCAATGTATAATATATTTTAAAATTGTTTTTTACGGCATATTTCTTATTACATATTTTTATAATTGAATACAAAATGATAGCATGAACAAGATAATTAACTACAAATATAGAAAGAATGTGTACAAGTACAGAGACTCTTATATAGTGATACGGCTAAAGAAAAAAATGCTTCTCTCAAAGAAATATCTTCTTCTGTACGTTACGCGCGCGTGAAGGCGGGGGTTGTTTATGGAGGAAATATGAGGGGAATGTCGTAAAAGTTAAAATTATGCCGGCTGCCGTGCGTATGTAAACGAAGAGAGATGACACCTCAGGCGCATGTAAATATTCGACACGATGAGTCGTCTGTGCTCTATATAGTCCACCGAGGCTCGAAGAATTCGCAAAAGAATCTCGTCGAGGGAGCGTAAAACTTGAAGTTGGTTGTCGTATCCGATACTTTTGGAAAGAAGGGCAGACGCGGATCGTATAAGTCCCAGAAACACATTCCAAGTTACATTTTAAGATATTCTGATTTGTAACTTCAACTCTCTCGTCATTTTAGAATCAGGGCATAACCGATTCGAGAGAGGAGGAAGAATATGGTGTATTTCCTTCTTGCGCTCCCTCTTAAAAATTTTATACGGAATCGGAAGAAAGATAAAAAAAAAAAAAAAAAAAATACGTCTGGAAATTTTTTGCAATTACAGACGATCGCTCTTATCCCGATGTCGTAAGTTTTCGCGACATTAATCGAGCTCGAACAGTCGAATCTTTATGATGAGCGCGCGGCACACGTGTTTTATGACGCGCGAAACGAACGCCAAGAAGGGTGAGAAAACGCGCCTCAAAGTTTATTGACCTTCATCCCTTTCGCACGCGTCCCTTTTGCGCGTTTGCGTTCGCCGTATCGTTGAAATGACGCCCGACAGAACTTGCTTTACACACCGTGCACGTATAAACGGTATCGGGAAAAAAAAAAAAAAGAAAAAAAAACGTGCTCGGGATTACACGGGAGGGCTCAAGTCGACGGCGTTGGTAAACAGAGAGTTTTATCACGGACGGGTGGATACTTTTCCTGGAAAATGCTACACCAATTTGATAGCGACCCGAGAGTCTCGTTACATTCGCGCGAGCACTCGAGGCTCGGGTACACGCGAGCAAACAAGAAAAATGTCTGCTTGCGAGAAAATCGTTTCCAGACCGTTTCCGACTTAAATTTTCTAGATCGGATCGCAGAACATCGAAGCTAGGACAGTTAAAAAGAGAAGATCTCATGTTACATGTCGTTTTCTTTCATATTCTTGATCGCGCACGAAATATGTAAGAGAATTATATTTTTCATTTCGTGCAATACTTTTTGCACGTACACAGGGTGTTCCGTTTTAATTAATATAGTCGGATATCTCTGAAAATATGGCTGTTACGAAAAATTTTCTTTACCAATTGCTTCCTCTCGTTATTTTGTGCATGAAAGTAGGGTAGAGCGGGGTCGAAAGTAACAATTTGACTTTAGAACTCGATTATGGAAAAACTGTTACAGTAAAAGAAAAACTGTTGATATCCCAAGCTAACATATTCATTTCACTTTATGGAAATCATAACATTTGAGCCTTGTGATAAATATAATCAAAATTATCAATCAAAAATCGAAACGAGAGCAAATGTTACAATCGCCCCCGACTCCGGGTCGGTTGTAACACTATAGGGGATCAATAGTAACAATTTTAAATAATCAAAATCAAAAGTATTTATTCAACGAATTTAAATAATTTTTCTTATATTAGCAAAAGTAAACTAAAATATTCTTATACAAATAAAAAAAAAAGGAAAATAAAGTCTTATTCTTTTAAAATTCATATAAACCTTTTCATACTAATTATAGAAAATATTGTAGAACAAAACAATTATAGAACAACTTTGTTAACTCCAATTATAACAAAATATAAACTTTTTTTAAATAGAGATTACTCTAAATCACAATTGTGACAAATATATAAGTCATTTAACTCAAATTATAACAAAACTAAACTTTTTTTTAATAGAGATTACTCTGAATCACACAGTTGTGACAAATATATGTCATTTAACTCAAATTATAACAAAATATAAACTTTTTTTTTAATAGAGATTACTCTGAATCACAATTATGACAAATATATAAGTCATTTAACTCAAATTATAACAAAACTAAACTTTTAAAAAAAAAATATCTTTTGTACCTCTGTCAGTCTTTCTAATCTTGGTACGAGGCATTCTAAAATAAAAATAGTTCAGTTATGATCTAAAATGAAACAAATTGCATCAGCCGTGGTCGGTTGTAACGTTACATTCGACCCCAGACAATGATGTTACAATGGTCCCCGACTATGTTTTTGAACTTTGATTTAAAATTTTTAATGATAAAATGTCAAAAATGGATAAGCAACAATCATTATAATATGCAAAAATAACTAAACTTAAATATAAATGAAAGAAAAAATACTTATTTGCAGTGAAATATTTATATTAAAAGTTTAACACGCTTGGAAAAACCTACTTTAGAGCCTCGAAAACGTATTTTGGTCGCTGCACACGTTCACTCAGTACCTAGGCCGCAGACGTACTGAGATAAGTTGTAGCTTGTTTAGCTTCATGCGATAACCGACGCACGCGTATGTATCTATTATATATTTATAGATATTTGAGTTGTTACTTTCGCCCCCTGTTACTTTTGACCCCGCTCTACCCTATTGAGATAATCGAAAAATGAACATTTCACGAGATATTTTATAGTTGTCAAATTATGTGAAATTAAAGTACGAAATTTCTCGTAAACTATTCACTTTTTGGCCATCCTACCTTTATAACTTTTTATGCCGAATATTGCGAGGAATCGATTTATATAAAAAAATTAGAGTGGTTCCATTTATAAAAACTAGGTTAACCTTCAAATGACTTTGAAAAATGACCTTAGTTAAAATTCAAAATTATCAACTTTTTTCCCCTCGAAACCTTTTAACTTTTGTACGAAATATTTTCTCGTTACAGTCATAATTTCAAAGATATTCGACTATATTAATTAAAATGGAACACTCTCTCCTCGACTCTCTCTCTCTCCGTATAAATCTTAATTCTTGTCGCGATGTCTCATCAATCAGAGAATTCTTTCATAATTTTACATCTTGAAATATTTTTATTAAATTATCATATAAATTTCAGGATTGATATGGCAATTGAATAGAAAGAATTCTCTATTTTTAATTAAAATACAAAAAATTGTTCCCGAGTTTTTCGAAGAAATCTTTATTCCTACGAGAAATACTCGAAGTCGCCAACGATATCGAACGACACATTTTGATAAGAATGCGAGTCGAGAAACAGACACTGCATCGATTGACCCGCGAAGAAGAGACGTGTGAAAATGATTATCTATAAAACATACATAGCAAAATAAACACATATACACATACAAACCTGCGTATAAAATACAAATATTCCGCATGATATCGGTCTCGCGGAATGATAAAACATGTGCCATTTCCATCGACGAAACCGAAGATATGTATATATGAAGAGAAAAAAAACGATATAATCCTTCAAAATAAAATAAATATGAAAATATATATATATAAAGAGGGAAAAAAACGATCTAATCCTTCAAAATTAAAAAAAAATATATATTTTTTTTCTGTTGCTTCGCAATATATTTCTCTTTATTTCACAAAAAAAAAATGAGAATTAAACTACCATTTTTTACGAGCGTATCCTCGATTAACAACGCGCGTCGTCGCGACGGTTACGTGCGGCTTCCTCGGACGCCGGCCTTCTCCAAAATCCTGTAGCATCGAATAAACAGGTCGTTAAACTCGACGTACATTCGCTTTTACGAGCAGGAAATAAGGCTGTAAAGCTACGCGATACCACCGGCGGCGATGCACGCACGTATAAAGCGTCTCGTATACGCGCGATCATGTTCGCTAAAAAATGAGCCTCGAACGCGCGTTGTCGTTCATTGCTTATCGACTAATGAGATTTCGTTTATTATCGACATTGCAATGCAATGGCCGAGGCAAAGAGGAAACATAAAGTTGATATACAATCTCCCTCTATCCGCTCTTAATCCATATGTTTAGCGATGCGTATCGATATTTCGAATGTGATCTTCATATTATGATCTTTAAGTTATGATCTTCATAACTTAGAGTCTGACGATTATTTTTAAAAATTAGGGATGGGATCAAATTCTCAATATGTATTTAAAAATTTAATCAAGTTTCATTTTCTAGGATACGAATAATACTCATAAGAAATAATATTTCATATATTGCACTTGCGAAGTGAAATCTTAGAACAATTATATTTAAATTTTAAATTGAGTACTTGCAAAATTCGAAATAATATTTATAAGTACTTTCTAGCCTAAAGAGTCGAATCTTTTACAAGTAGTACTCGAACTCTAAAATAAAAAAAAATCTATTTATGATACTTGCTACACATTTACACACGCGCGGATGCGCACACACACACACACATATATACAACGTAAAATTTCTCATAAGTACTCATAAAAGATTCGAACATACATGATCCAGGTTCGAGTTTACTTGGAAGTACGATTTTTTTCGAAGATTTCGAAGTAGAGAGTTCGAAACTGTGCAAACAAATTCGAATCTACTTGTAAGATACTTAATCCCATCGCTACTAGCTGTGCGATAAAATAAACATTGTGATATCTGTTATCGGTTTTGCAGATTTTTTTATTTTTTTATTTTCTGAAAAATAAATAGTCTCCCTTCAATCCGATAGATTTTCTCGCTTGCCTAACCTTGATAACAGATGATCGCTTTAAGCCGCGCGAATCAATTATCGTTCGTAAAGTCCTTGAATTTTTCGAGCCGAGGCATATTAATAGAAAGAAAGAAAAAAGTAGATTGAATGGAATTGCGCGAACATTTCGCGGAGAATGGAAATCCGCGAAGGGCAAAGCCGACTTCTCGCGCACGGCTTCTTTTTTTTCTCTCTCTCCCTCTCTCCCTCCCTCTCTCTACTTGCGGTTTTCCTGTTCTCCCTGCTCTCGACCAGCAGGTCGACAATCGCGCGTCGACCTGTGCAAGGGATCTCGAGCTGCAAAGGAAACCGGGCAAATGTCAGTCGCCCTCCGGGAACGCATGCACACGCTTCGCGAAGCTTTTAATCAACGCTCACAGCGAAACCTTTCTCCTTCTATCTGTCTCTTTCTCTCTTTCTCTCTCTCTCTGTGCATCGTCCCGTGCACTCCGCGATTATATGACCGTGCACGTGAAAGCGGGTTAGGTTAGGCCAGGTTAGCATGGTCCACCCGACCGTCTGTCCATCCGCATTTTGCAATATGCGCGCGCGCGACTTGGATCGTTCAAGTCACGATGCCTTTCTGTGATCTCGGAACTTCCGCCTTTTAATGAAAATTGCTCCACCTGAAATTCCACCGGCGGTCATTTTATAGCGAGAGACTCTTTGTGGATATTAAATTATTTGTGGAGAATACAGAGAGACGAGACGATATGAGTTGCCTTCGAGAGAGAAAGGAGGCAAAAGAGGAGAGGAGAGAGGCTGAAGAATGTCCATGTCTTTTATTCATTGATCTATTTGCATTTGTGTGTGTGTGATCCTTTTTATAGAATATATTTTTCATGTTTCTCTGCGATGTAATTCGATGCTTTATCGCGGTAACTTTTCGAGTGTAACTAAAATTACGTTTTCTTCCGAGGATAAAATTAACTTTTTCGGCGCACCTCAGGATGTAACAGTTTCACTCGTTCCTTCCTTGTTCCATACGCTTATTGAAATAAGGAAACCTTGAGATATTCTTACGGTTTTCGCTGTTTGTTTAACTTCAACGAGCACGCGTTATCCCGTCGGAATGCCTTCTATTTGCTTTCCTTTATGGAGCTGTAGCAATCTTCTAATTAGCTGTTACGTGTCAGTCAATAAAACGCGGCCATAGTAGCAGAATATTTTCAACATCAACGTATTTATAACTGAAACGGAACACCGCGTATTTCCGGAATTTTTAGGAATTTACTCGAGCGGAAGGGGAATAAAAAACAAGAGGAGAGAAGCTGCAAAAATGTCCATGTCTTTTATTCATTGATCTGTTTGCATTTTTGTGATTTTGCCTTTTCATATAACATATTTTTTATAAATTATATTTTGTATTCACGTGTGTGAAAGTGACATAAAAATATTCCTATTGTAAAAAGAGCATGAATGTAAAAAATTCTGTTTCTATATTTTTTAATGAATTCCTGTAAATATTTTAAGAATTGTATTGATCATTTGAGAGGAAAAAGATCTACACAGAATTTTAAATCCGTCGCACAGTAATCCCCGTCAAGTGGACGACCATCCTGGAAAATCCTTGCGGAATTTCTCCAGTTACAGACATTGTGCAGAATTTTTCGCGCGGAAAATGAATGTCGGGTAAACTCGCCTAACCCTGCAACGCTGATCCGTTCTTAGGATCAGCCACATTACTTTTCGTTTACGCGGCTCCGATGGGAGCATCTTACGAAACCGATACTTTTCTTTGCACTTCGGCTAATAATAAACCAAAACACGAAGAGAGTTTACCACTCTGCCGTTTGTTTCTTGAAAAGAAAACTATGCTCTCGCGCACGACGAGATTGCCGCCGTAAATTGCAATGAGCGTTCGTTTAATGCGACTTGGTTTAATGTAAATTGCCGGAATCGCGGATTTTCACGCGAAGAGAGCGAGCGAGAAATAATCTAACCCGTCGACGAGATTAACTCGATTCTCTCGAGAAACTGAAATTAGCCATTAGCGGGAAGTAGAATTCAGAAAATATCATCTTATAGCTCATCGCGGATTGCATTATTTGTGGAAGTTTTATAATTAAGCTCGCGGATGATAGCTGAAGAATTCATATAGGGATAGGAAAATAGTTTATTGGAACATGCAATTGAATTTTACATTAAAATTTTATCTTCCGGTCGCGTATAAAAATGACATCTGTAATTTTTAAGATCAATCTCTCCCTGATAATTTTCAGATGCTCTTGTGACGAAGATAGATCTGTAGAAATCTTGCGAGCGAAAATAAATATAGAGTTAAATTTTATTATAAATTATATTAAATTTTATAGGTACTACTATATTCTTATATCCCCGATGAAATCACGACGTGAAGAAACGCGAGTGCGAAGATAGAACGTGAGTCAGGATGTGACTCCGATATTTCATCCTTTTCGCTCGAGATGAAGGATATGTGCGCGTCTTTCATGGAAGATCCTTTATAACGTTTAGTGCTCTTCTTAGGATATTCGTTCCTTAGAAAATGACGTCGCAGTATATCGACGCGTGAGAACAAGCGTCTTCAGCCACTTGAGAGGATGCACTCTTGTATCCTTCATATCGTAGCAACCTTCGAACACTATCACCGACGACATTGATGCGTCTATTATCCTGCGTGAGAAACTTTCAGAGTATCGTCTCTGCTCCAATGTCTTTAACCTTTATGCTCCGTTCATATCCTTTAAGCAGATTATCTATTCCGGTGTCGCTTCTATATCTCATTTCGCGTTAAATATAATTTTAAAATAAATTTAATACTGTGACAGTGCTCAGTAAAACAGGATACTGATTATCAAATGTATCGGATGAAAAAGTTATTTCTCTACATTATAAAATTATATAATATATATTATAGGTATATAATATATAGGATGTCCCATTTTTAAAAATAAGCTTAAATATATAAAAAATATCGCGTTTTAGAAAACAATGTTTCGAACAAGAGTTGTTTGGTTTTGAGGGAATAAGAAATTGATAATCTTGAATTTGAAAAAGTTCATTTTTCAAGATCATTTGAAGATCAATCTAGTTTTTTAAAATGAAACTAATATTTGGATACAGCATAAAAAGTTATAAAGGTAGGATGACCAAAAAGTGAATAATTTACGAGATATTTTGTATTTTAATTTGACATAATTTGACATAAATTATAAAATATCTCGTAAAATATTCATCTTTCGATGATCTTACCTCAATATTTTTATGCACAAAATAATGAGAGGAATCAATTGGCGTAAGGAAAACATAGTTGTTTTTAAGAAAAAGTATGTAATTTGTAACTAGCAGCTACTTGTATATTTAAGCATATTTTTTTTTAAATGGGACACTATATAATATATTTTTTATATATAATTATATATATTTTATTTGAACGCTTTGTTCAAAATCACGTGTGTCTTGGGAATACAAATTATTTCACGGACCTGAGAGGATTAAATGCATTTATTTGTAATGGAATTTTAACTCGAACGACTATATATAGAGAGCACACCTACGGTTAAATCCTGGATTAAGATACTCGAGATCGCATTTGCAGCGCGGGCTCTCTTGGAGATTGGACGTTCAAGCGTTTCGATGTTCGATGGTTTGTAAGCTATGGCATTACAATTACCGGATTAGTGTCAAAAGAAGCCTCTTAAGGGGGGGGGGGTCGAACGTCTCCATAGTTGTTAGAACATCTGCCAGCTAACGACACTCGCATTCATAACAATAGTTACGTGGAAATGAATATAGACTTGTGCCTGTGTGCGAGAATGGACGGAAAGAATGCACCGGGTGAACGTCGTGTTTTTACCGCTTTCCGTAAATATATTTTGCGTCACAAATACATCAAATATTTTTTATTTCAAATTTTTAAAATTGTAATATAAAATCCAGACTAAAATAATTCGAATAAATCGCAAATAAAAATGTATGACTATACTAAATTATTTCGATAGATTTTTCTCGATCGTTTTTAAACATCGCATTTAAAACCAAAACTTAACGAGATAGTTTATTCGACAAGCTTGATATATGTATATATATATATATTTTTTTTAGCTCTAAATGTGACAATCGAATTACGAGTTTTATTTGTCTAAAAATGATTAGCATTAATGCTGACAGATGATCGGCGGCCACGTTTATTGCTAAAAATGCGCGACGAGAATGCGGACCAAGAGCCCGACGGTATCGTCCCTCCATCATCGCGTTCATCTCTTTATATCGAAGGATCGCGATCTCCCTTGACCGTGAATAATCGTCGCTTTCGCGTCGTAACCTCAGGCACGCGTGACTCAGAATTTCGCGCCCGCGCGCGCGCTTATCCTCGCCAGGCGATTCAAGCGTAGATACGCGTAGACGCGCGCACTTTCATTGATGTCGCGGAGGAGCCACGCGATAGAGAGGAAATTTCTGAAGGACACAATGCGCGCGCTTCGAAGAGTACGAACAGCGGAGTGGCAAGAATATCCGGTTTCGTGCGAGACGAAGGGATGTGCATTCTGCGAAAAAGCATTCATACTCGTGTGCGTGTATGTCGCAGTATACAGAGTGAGTCGTGAGGAACGAACGGCAAGTTTGAGGAATTTTTCAGCTGTTTTATGTAAAGTGAAATCATTTATACGTGACACTCGTTAGATGTAGGGTAGAGCGGGGTCGAAAGTAACAATTTGACTTTAGAACTCGATTATGGAAAAACTGTTACAGTAAAAGAAAAACTGTTGATACCCCAAGCTAACATATTCATTTCACTTTATGGAAATCATAACATTTGAGCCTTGTGATAAATATAATCAAAATTATCAATCAAAAATCGAAACGAGAGCAAATGTTACAATCGCCCCCGACTCCGGGTCGGTTGTAACACTATAGAGGATCAATAGTAACAATTTTAAATAATCAAAATCAAAAGTATTTATTCAACGAATTTAAATAATTTTTCTTATATTAGCAAAAGTAAACTAAAATATTCTTATACAAATAAAAAAAAAAAGAAAAATAAAGTCTTATTCTTTTAAAATTCATATAAACCTTTTCATACTAATTATAGAAAATATTGTAGAACAAAACAATTATAGAACAACTTTGTTAACTCCAATTATAACAAAATATAAACTTTTTTTAAATAGAGATTACTCTAAATCACAATTGTGACAAATATATAAGTCATTTAACTCAAATTATAACAAAACTAAACTTTTTTTTAATAGAGATTACTCTGAATCACACAGTTGTGACAAATATATATCATTTAACTCAAATTATAACAAAATATAAACTTTTTTTTAATAGAGATTACTCTGAATCACAATTATGACAAATATATAAGTCATTTAACTCAAATTATAACAAAACTAAACTTTTTAAAAAAAAATATCTTTTGTACCTCTGTCAGTCTTTCTAATCTTGGTACGAGGCATTCTAAAATAAAAATAGTTCAGTTATGATCTAAAATGAAACAAATTGCATCAGCCGTGGTCGGTTGTAACGTTACATTCGACCCCAGACAATGATGTTACAATGGTCCCCGACTATGTTTTTGAACTTTGATTTAAAATTTTTAATGATAAAATGTCAAAAATGGATAAGCAACAATCATTATAATATGCAAAAATAACTAAACTTAAATATAAATGAAAGAAAAAATACTTATTTGCAGTGGAAATATTTATATTAAAAGTTTAACACGCTTGGAAAAACCTACTTTAGGGCCTCGAAAACGTATTTTGGTCGCTGCATGCACACGTTCACTCAGTACCTAGGCCGCAGACGTACTGAGATAAGTTGTAGCTTGTTTAGCTTCATGCGAAAACCGACGCACGCGTATGTATCTACTATATATTTATGGATATTTG
Source organism: Lasius platythorax (assembly GCA_963971435.1). Lineage (NCBI taxonomy): Eukaryota > Metazoa > Arthropoda > Insecta > Hymenoptera > Formicidae > Lasius > Lasius platythorax. The sequence goes on along the minus strand of OZ020540.1, from coordinate 7,148,936 downwards.
AGTTGTTACTTTCGCCCCCTGTTACTTTTGACCCCGCTCTACCCTAATTTAAATTATAATATCGGGAAATCATTAAATAACATTAATAGAAATTAAATTAATAGGGATCAAAATGTGTAAGAACTAGCTTTCTATTACATTTATATCAACTCTCACATTTACATAAGAAACGTACTGGAATTAAGAATCTACAGCCAATGTGAAAGAGCATTTTAGTATTCATTAATTATTAACGCTGTTCAGTTCACGCGATATAGAAACGCGACAACCGAAGACAACGTGTGTTTCATTTGCAATTCATAGGTGTTGGTGGATCAAAGGACGATATATATAGTATCGAAGTATTCCCTTTCTATAGCATAACACACAGACCCTGTACGAACCAATACACTATGTTACAGCCACGAAGAACTTTCATGGTTTCTGTTCCCATAACCAGTTTTCTGCCCTACCGCGTGCCGTTTTCGTTTCACGATATCAGCCTGTATATAGATACAGGAAGTAGCGTATACAGTATACAGGAAGTGCACGTGGCGCGCGTGTAGTTCGTTCTCTTCTTCTCCTTTTTTTTTTTTTTCGTACGCAGCTATATTTATCCAAAAATAGCCGTACGATGCAAAACTGAAATTGCAAAAAGGTGTGCCACGGAAAACATTGAAAAAGCATATACGTGAAAGCAGTTGGAAAGAAATAGCTGAGTAACGTTTTAATTTTATTACGTTCAGCAAATTGAAATAACAATTATATTGTAAGGTCTATTTTGATTTTTTATTCATTATTTTCGCAAAAAAAAATAAAGTTTTTTAATACAGAGATTAATTAAAGAATTAGAGTTACATAACTTGTTCGTGTTCGAGCGCTCGTTAAATAGTGAGAGAGAGTAACATTTTGATTTTATTTTGTCCACCAAGTTGAAATAACAATCGTAGTGTAATGTTTATTTTGATTTTTCATTCATTATTTTCGCAAACAAAAAATAAAGTAAGTTTGTTGATACAGAGATTAATTTAAAGAATTAGAGTTACAAACTTGTTTGTGTTCGAGCGCTCGTTAAATAGCTGAAAAAAAAATAACGTTTTGATTTTATTTTGTCCACCAAGTTGAATTAACAATCGTAGTGTAATGTTTATTTTGATTTTTCATTCATTATTTTCGCAAAAAAAAAAATAAAGTATTGTTAATACAGAGATTAAAGAATTAGAGTTACATAACTCGTTCGTGTTCGAGCGCTCGTTAAAATCTCGCGGTTAACGATACGTCAATAACGATAACAAGAGTCTTTCGACATTTCGTACAGGCTCTGGTGTTCTGGCGCTTGTTAAATACATGACGCATCGTGTGTTTTTCTTAAGGGTTGCTTCCTTATCTCGGAGGCAGACCTCGATGAAGGGCCGATTTCTCCTCCCACGAAGCACCGCTCAACGTTTATTTCGATACGCGATGTACGTTTTTTTTTTCTTGCGTCTACTTATTCTTTCGTAACACGAACATTCGTTCACACTTATCTATTTATCTCTCGATTCCATTACGAAATAAACAAACGTTGAATCTTGAAATCTGTCGTCGAATAACACACGTGACAACTAGTTCTGATAATTTCACCTTCTCTTGACAGACATAAAGACATTTCGTGTTATAAATTAATTTTAGAAACAAATCGCAACGTTTTCAGATAAATTGTTTACAAGCAGCTGTAGACTAACAATACGAAACTCCATGGCGGAACAAAACATCGATCACGATCTTTCGGAATTGTCAAACGTGTCGGCGCTACAAATGAAAAAATCACCGATGTGATAAATGTCGTCCCGAGTCGTTGCAAGACAAAAAGCTATTCGGTTCGCGAGAGAATCGATTCGAACATTCCGATTGAAAATGAAAAAGGAAAAGAGGGGGGGGGGGTCGAATGTACGCTATCACGGGGGGGGGGGGAGTCGCGCGGATTTTACGATAAATTCTATTAACGCGTAATCATATCGAGCCAGAGAAGGAAATCGATGACAGAGTGCAACGAACTTGACAGGAAAGCTCGTCGATGGGGTTGCGTGCCCCTCGCTGACAGTTGGAAGAAGGGGTCGGAAGAACGGGGGATGAATGATGTGCCGAGGCCTAGAGTGACATATGTACATATGACGCCCGTCAAACATCCTCCTTCTCCTCCCTCTTCTTGGGTACGCGAACCCCCACCACTCATTTGCAAACCAAACGAAAGGTCATTACACGGAAGCTTTGACACATCTGCAAACGTTTTCGAAAATATAACATCTGCGCGCACGGCGAAGAGAGACGGGAAATAGGGGTGGATGCGGGTATTCAATATAGAGGGGTGAAACGAGGTTTTGCGAAAATATCGGCAACGAAAGGATCATTCAGGTTATTTATGCGCTAAAACGTCACAAAACGTTACAAGAGCATCGATAATATTCAGCGATTTTCTACTTTATATTCTCCATTTTATTCTGTTTCGAAAAATAGAATTAACGTGCAAGCATTTAAATAGATTACGATATTTTATTCATTTAATCTTTCAATTTGAAAGTTAGTTATAAATATATATATATATATTTGCGAAACGCGCTGAATATCTGCATCTTTCGCGGAACATTTTTATTCTTATTAAAAATTCTCGATGGTTTTTCCGGTGCATTCGGAATTTTTTCGTGTGAAAAAAAAACGCTATTCAAACGACAATTTTTTCCATTTTATTCTGTTTCGAAAAATAGAATAAACGTGCAAGCATTTAAAAATATATTACTCTATCTTATTTATTTAATCTTTCAATTTGAAAGTTAGTTATAGATATATATATATTTGCAAAAATCTTTCGAAAAAATTTTTATTCTCATTCAAAATCCTCGATGGTCTTTCCGGAGCATTCGGAATTTTTTCGCGTAAAGAAAAAAAAACGCTACAGAAACGGCAATTTTCTATGTGATTACGAAATCACTTTAATCCCGACCGACGCATACACGCTCATCGTTCCCTTCGTCGCGCGGCCCTTTCTCCCTTCGTGTGCCTTTTCTGCGAGGAGAATGGTCGTCCAAGGTATAGTCGCTCCGACAAAGCGACCACGCGAAAGAGAGAGAGAGAGAGAGAACAGAGAGAGAGAGACAGAGAGAGAAAGAGCGAGCGCGTAAACGTCCGTCGCGGTTCATTATCTGCGACGGGAAACCCGCGATTCCGTTTGATGTCGGTCTCTACGTGGGTAAACATTTCGTCGAGGATTTACTTTCCGCGGATTCGCGCACCCTCTCGGCTCTTTGCGATACGACACCGGTGTCTTCCGGTTGGCGTGCGCCAACACGGAAAAATCGCTGTGCACACAGGTGTCTTGACAATTCCTAAAACGTCGCCGCAGGAAGACCGCTGTTGGAATATCGTAAATGTAATGCGTGTGTTTCGTTGGAATATCGCGTTCAATGTTTTTCATTAGATATCCATAAAGAAATAGAAGCGGGATGATTAAGAGCCGAGCGCTGTAAACGTTGCGCAAATTCTTCTTTCTTGATAAAAATTATTTTTATTATTTTAATTTTTTTTTTTTTATTAGATATCAGTTTAATATCTCCAGCAAAACCGAACAGAATATTGTATAGTTTGTCGGAACTGTGAAAATATCGCTCTCTTTACGTCACTGTCGAGAGAATAAGAAAACAAGTTGTGTAAAAAATATATACGATAAATTCGTGGGTATAAAAAATACACTTTTTTGTTAGAGATATAAAATTTGTCTCTAGCACAAACACTATATTTCCAGTGTATTTTTTATTCACTGAATTATAAAATATATTTAATAATATTGACGCGCGCAAATTTATCGCAGACAATATTTTTTAAAACTTTTTTTCTTGTTCACTTTCCCGAAAGTGACGTAAGGAAAACGATATTTTTACAGTCCCGACAAACTATACACAACATTCTGTTTATTTATCAAAGTACTTGAAGACACAAAATACACAGGGCAATCGGCTGCAGAATTCTTTTTCTCTTTCTCTCTCTCTCTTTTCTGGTGCACGAGTAAACTTTTCTATACGGAAAAGCTCCGCGCGTTTCTCTCCCGGTCTCGATTCTCGGGGAATGGAAACACTTTGGGGCATCGTTCGGGATGACTTACCCGAGCTTTACGTAAACAGAAGGGTGTTTCGGTTCCGCGGTTCTTTATTTATGAAATCCCCCTCCGTGCGTCCGCCATTCGTTGCGAACTACGTCGATACGGTGGCTGATTTTCCGCCTTCGCGAAATCTCTTCCGCCATCATGAGGCTGTTATCCTGCGGGATATATACATTAATCCCACCCTTCATAATCTGTCTTTGTTGCGGGATAATCCGCGGAGCACGAGACTTAATAGATTATGCCTTGAATATGCATAAAATTATTCAAACAGGTTCTGCCTAGTCTTTCATCGAGCACGAGGTTACAAAAGGAGTAAAAGAGAAGAATTTACATTTTATAATGTGATAATTAGCAGCGTTAGAAATTTATATTATGCGCTCACCGAGTCGTAAAACGTCAATTCTGACGAGAATCTGGATTATATTATACATATTTATATTCCAAAATTTTTACATTATAACATTAATTGATTGAAACTCATTTTGGATGATTTATAATTTGCGATAGGATTCAGAATAGAACTCTTTGTTATAATTGTGTATGTAGCATAAAATATGGTGAATATACAATATTCTATCCTGACATATCAGAAAAGAATACACGCATGGCACATAGAATTATAAATAAACTGTCGATCAGAATCTGCGGCGAATTCTCGTAGATCATCTAAGGTAGAATTTTAGAAAAAGAAACTCGGTCACAGACAGATGAAACCGATTAATGACAACTGTACATACACAGGGTACATGAAAAATATGTATCTTGATTTTTCATAGTGGTAAATTTAGACTACGCTTCAAAGAAAAATTGTTAGGCCAACAATCGTTCTATATCTGAAGAATTATTTTTCTGACACGTTGTATACACGTGTGTGCTGTGCTCTTTGTGGGAGATAAAAGAAAGCAAAAAGATTAAAAAAAGTGAACTCTCGAAAGGTTTCGAGTCACTTATATACGCGACAACCGTCCATTTGCATCTGACTGATACGTATATAATATCTACAGACTTTGAAAAAAATTTACATTTTACGAGAGCAGATCCCCGATCGCTAGCGATGGGATTAAGTATCTTACAAGTAGGTTCGAATTTGTTTGCATGGTGATTACTTCGAAAAAAAAAAAAACATTACTTCCAAGTACATTCGAACTTGGATCAAGTAAGTTCGAAATTTTTATGAGTATTTATGAGAAATTTTATGTGGATGTGTAGCAAGTATCATAAGTTAGTAGATTTTTTATCTTAGAGTTCTACTGTTCTAGATTTGATTACTTCGCAAGTACAATATATGAAATATAATTTCTTATGATTATTATTCGAATCCTAGAAAATGAAACTTGATTATTGGATTCGACTCTCGGATTTTTAAGCACATATTGAACTTGGTCCCATCCCAACCGGTCGCTGACAAATATCGACTGCATGTGCGGTCGAGCTTTGACCTCGCGCCGCTCTTATCGTCGATCTTCGCGTCCATCCGTGCCGCACTTACCGCATCTTAGCGTGCTACACTTGAAACGAACGATATAACTCGTCGTGCGGCTCCGCGCGGCCCTTCGCCCTTCTTCAGGACGCGCATAACTCACGACGCGGCGCACAATGTTTCTCTCCCCTTCGCGAGCCGTGCAATTACATCGATTTCTTAGGAGTAGCGTGTGCTGCCCTTCGTGTGCACGCGTGGCGTGTCCGTCGCGATAGCGAGCGGCGTGCGTTTATGATAATGAGGAAACCGAGTGTCCCGTAGAAACGAATTGCAAGAATCAAAGGAATCGCGGAACAGGAGGATTTGGCTTACTCGAGTTAAACGTGGCATGATTTTAATAAGTTAATAATTAATTTTACGCTGAAACTCTAGAGCGCGCGAATTAATGATTGATCAAAAATTTATTGATTTTAATAATTGATTTCAAAATTAATTGCTTTTAATCGCAGTTTGCGGCGCGCAAGACAATATAGTTATAGAATAATAATAGGGTAGAGCGGGGTCAAAAGTAACAGGGGGCGAAAGTAACAACTCAAATATCTATAAATATATAATAGATATATACGCGTGCGTCGGTTATCACATGAAGCTAAACAAGCTACAACTTATCTCAGTACGTTTGCGGCCTAGGTACTGAGTGGACGTGCGCAGCGACCAAAATACGTTTTCGAGGCCCTAAAGTAGGTTTTTCCAAGCGTGTTAAACTTTTAATATAAATATTTCCACTGCAAATAAGTATTTTTTCTTTCATTTATATTTAAATTTAGTTATTTTTGCATATTATAATGATTGTTGCTTATCCATTTTTGACATTTTATCATTAAAAATTTTAAATCAAAGTTCAAAAACATAGTCGGGGACCATTGTAACATCATTGTCTGGGGTCGAATGTAACGTTACAACCGACCCCGGCTGATGCAATTTGTTTCATTTTAGATCATAACTGAACTATTTTTATTTTAGAATGCCTCGTACCAAGATTAGAAAGACTAACAGAGGTACAAAAGATATTTTTTTTAAAAAAGTTTAGTTTTGTTATAATTTGAGTTAAATGATTTATATATTTGTCATAATTGTGATTCAGAGTAATCTCTATTAAAAAAAAGTTTATATTTTGTTATAATTTGAGTTAAATGACATATATTTGTCACAACTGTGTGATTCAGAGTAATCTCTATTAAAAAAAAGTTTAGTTTTGTTATAATTTGAGTTAAATGACTTATATATTTGTCACAATTGTGATTTAGAGTAATCTCTATTTTAAAAAAGTTTATATTTTGTTATAATTGGAGTTAACAAAGTTGTTCTATAATTGTTTTGTTCTACAATGTTTTCTATAATTAGTATGAAAAGGTTTATATGAATTTTAAAAGAATAAGACTTTATTTTCCTTTTTTTTTTATTTGTATAAGAATATTTTAGTTTACTTTTGCTAATATAAGAAAAATTATTTAAATTCGTTGAATAAATACTTTTGATTTTGATTATTTAAAATTGTTACTATTGACCCCCTATAGTGTTACAACCGACCCGGAGTCGGGGGCGATTGTAACATTTGCTCTCGTTTCGATTTTTGATTGATAATTTTGATTATATTTATCACAAGGCTCAAATGTTATGATTTCCATAAAGTGAAATGAATATGTTAGCTTGGGGTATCAACAGTTTTTCTTTTACTGTAACAGTTTTTACATAATCGAGTTCTAAAGTCAAATTGTTACTTTCGACCCCGCTCTACCCTATGTAAAATACAAGTAATATAAATATAAAATAAAAAGTAAATTAAATATGAAAAACAGAGTGTATTTTTTAATTAGTTCGTTATTACTTGGAAATTATCTCTGACATTAAAGATTATTCGCATTAGCGTGATGAAAGTTTATATCTCGACGGATCGATTTTTTTATGTGCGCGATGTTTGATATGAAATTTTAGGAAGCCCGTGTTATAGAGAGTCCGGTCACGGATCAGCGTACATATATGCGTACTGAGGAAAGAGCGATCGAGAGAGACAGACAGAAAGAAAGAAAGAGAGAGAGAGAGAGAGAGAGAAAAACGAATGAGTTTTAAAACGCGATCCGGGGATCCGGTCTCGACAGGCTCCGCTGCCGACCTTTTTGTTCCCTTTCCGCGGCGAAATGAGCGCCGGACGAACGAACGAAATCCCCGAGATCGATCATCGACACGGAACCCGGTGTGGGAACAAGACGCGCGAGAGTCGTCTCTCGTTCGCGAGAGCGTGAAATCGGTGCGCTCACCTTCGATTTCGCTCTCTCAACACGCATTCCGGATACGTCGGTGCGCGGATTTTGTAAAAAGCCGGACCCCTTGATTATCCCCTGCGATCCGAATCTCATGACATTGCGCGGAGAATCCAACAATTGTACATTTTGTGTGCACGACTTCGAAGCATTCATTAGATATACGTATTTCTATCTATTATACAGAGCGTCCCATTTTAATTATTACAGTCGAATATTGCTGAAACTGTGGCTGTAACGAGAAAATATTTCGTACAAAAATTAATTAGATATTAATTAAAATTGGCACCCTGTATAATCATTTTTCCTCCAATTATTTGACATTTTTTTTTTGTTTTCGAGTAATGTAATATTTTGTAGAAAGAAAACAAGATTTCGAATTTTTCCTCGTGCCAGATAAATTTAGAGTTTCTCGCGGATTCGCTTTCGAAATAAATCAACTATATAAAAGCTATAATACAATATATGACTGATGAGACTTAATAATACGCTATTATTAGCGTGATATTACCATGAATATAACATCATTACGATGATGTAAAACGGCACTTTTCAAACGCTCTTAAAATGATCAACGACGTTAAATGATCGATTGCGTCGAATCCGCCATTATTCCTCCGTAATCGCAGAGAGAATTCATTCTCACTTGAGCCGTTTTGCACGAACGAGTGAAGCATCGACGATACTTGGCGCTTATAATCCCCGACGATAGTAAACTTTAGTTCGACACATTGCACGGTAGCGCACTTAATATCTGTCTGCTAGAGTTGAGCGTCTCTCTCTCTCTCAAGAGCGTTCGTTTTAAGGGGAACTTCTCTCCATGTCGGGTAAAGTATATCCCGCATGTGCTCGAACGATCAAACTGATGTCTCAAGATCTTGTTACACCGTAGTAATGAGCGTTGCGGGCAAAGTTTCCTCGCAATCTGCCGTCAAATTACGCGACAAGTTATCAAATGCTCGTTCGCGCTTAAGACTAATCTCTCGATCCTCGAGATTTGAAGGTAATATCATCCGGATTAAAAGAAAACATTATTGATTATATGTATAATAATTATTTTTTATTTCTTTCCGCGAATTAAATGCGACGAAAGAATCGAAAGAACGGAGAGAGAGAGAGAGAGAAGAAATAAAAATAGAGATAAAAGAAGAAACGAAAGAGAAGGGGAAGGAATAAAAGTGTCTGGCCGAAACGCGGGGAGAAACACAAAGTGAAAACTATCGCTGAAAAATACTGTCAGGAGAATCATAATTGAGAGAGGAGACGATTTTTCATCGTGGCGGCCATCAGGATCTCTCATGCTCAGCACAAGTCCTGAGAGAAACTTCTTCGCATACCTGCATGCTGAATCGTTCAGGCATTCCTGAAGTCTGGCTCGGCCGATAATTATGAGATATTAGTCGGTAATTTATAGCCGTCTCAGGGACCTTCTTCTCGAAGGTGCGGGCTCTCGCCTCGCGAGATCTTTTCCTCCTCTCTGCAAGGGCTCGATTGAAGAATGGCGGCCGTGGCGAATGCCTCTTCGTGGCGATGACGATGTCGATGCCTTTGATTCGAGAACCTTAGGGTCGAACCTGCATTCGTTCCCCCTCCCCCCTTTTTGATCCCCCTCCGTCACTCGTCGAACGTCTCCCAACCGGAACTGCCCTGACCAAGCAAGATTACTTATAGACGTAATTAACTGTTAATTGGCCGTCCGAAGGTCCTGTCTGAACTTACAGGTATAGGTCTTTAAGTTGTGGACTTTTCTGCCAGAGACATGTCGCAAGATCGACTTTAAGGATTAATGAAGGATGCAAATATATACAGTACAATTCTTTAATTAAATAAAAAGAATTATATTCTTTAATTAATTTAAAATGAATCTTAAATTATTAAATTTAAAGAAAAATCGATTAGCGAAAAATTTATAAATGGAACGATTAATGGCAATTTTTCGAAAGATCTTTAAAAAAATACTTGCATCTGACTATTTTGTTTAGAATAATTTTATAAGCAAATACATATACTAAGGAATACTTTATCATTTATGCTTGTATATTGTGAGTAACGTGTGTTTCCTCTTCGTGCAAAATTGTGCCAAAATAGATGGAGAGCGTTTTCATTCACTGCGCATTATTTTTACATAACGACTGCAAATAATTGCCTCAAAACGGAAAAAAAACAGAAGCTTAATGAACGTTCTACATCTTTCGGTGGACGGATAGATAGGCGGATAAGATGGGCGATTTAGTGTAACAGGCGTAAAACATGAATGATCGATAGACAATCCAAAGATTACGTCGGAAGTTTCAATAAAAGAACCGCGGCATCTTCGTCCCTCCTTCTTTTCCTCTCTGCATGTGTTACCAGCGGATTCATGTAGGCTGAAGACGCCATCCATCATCCTCGTGTTTCATTACACATCTACGCGCCTTACAGCGAAGTTACATTAGCCTCCCACTAAATATTTTATAAGGCGTGTAGAGAATATGCCGCGAAGAGAAAAGAGAGTACTTAACATGACTTTTTTAAGATCGTTTACCGCAAAATCGAATATACTTGCCGCGGAAATCGAATCGATCAAAACTGTACTTGGAATGGCTCGTAATATGCGCCGACTTTAAACATGTGTTATTCAATCATTTTCCATTGTAAAAAAAATCGCAATTACAATAAGTATATAGAGAGTAAAATTAATTTATTCTATTCTAATTTTTATATTTATTTATTAATATTTATTAATTTCATATTTATTCTATTAAAATTGATTTTATTCTACATTTTACAGACTCATGTCAAATGTTTCAATAAAAATGATTAATGTAATTCTTAAAGACAATTTCTTACGAGAGTAGGTATATGAAATTTGTCATTATTAAAGAGAGATCATTTAACGTTATTTAATGTATTTTATTTTTTCTGTTTTAGGTAAGTACCATGTATCGATCGGAGATTGAAGGTCGTGGTGGTGAGTGTGATGCATAATTTTAAAGTAATGAGAATTCACTATAATAATATACATATTTTAAAAATATGAACAAAGAGTATAAACAGAACGTATTATTTACTGCATATTTTTCTATACGCGACATATTATGTAAGCCGGTTGTCTCGCCGGCTTATCAGGAAAGATATATCACGTTTGTCTCATTGCACACTGAGATAACAATAACGATAGTCGCAGTTGCACTTTGCGATATTGCGAATGAATATTACTGCGCAAATAGACGTACTCTGTATCCGTCTATCGGTTTCCTTGACGCACCCTCTTTTCTAGGCTCGCGTTCACTTGCTACATTTAACTGGATGTCTGTTCTAAATAAGAGTACACACATTGCTAGAAGACACACTTCAATATTTTGCTGGACGTTTCGAAGCATATCGAGTGCCTCGGACGATGAAAGAATTTTATATTGCATCGCATTTTGTAATGAATATTTGAAAAGTATTCTGCATCTTTCCCTTTTATCGAATACTTTAGTAGTTTCGCAAAGTATTTTTTGCTCGATACTATTCTAACACGACGCTACTCTATCAATGATTAACATATGCGTTCTCTTATTTCCCGCGTTTTGCATTATTTATTCGCGTTATTTGCGACATCGGGAATAAGAGATGCAGGCGATCGAATTTCCACAGTGTGACATTTGCCAATTTATCTATATGCTTAAAATTATTTAGTTTAAGAGTACGTCTTCGTCTAAAATAAAAAAAAATTGATGAAGGAAAAAAATGTAATTACACGAAGAAAAAATACCAAACATAAGGAAATAAAATTAAATTATTGTAGGCTTTTCCCGAGCAGAGAAAAAAATATCGGAGCCCTATCTTAGGACCTCCCTCTATCAGTGAGTCATATATGTTCGCTTACATATTCTCTACACTATTTTCTGCGACATGAAGAAGGTGTAGCTTGGATCGAGTATAACATCTCTGTATTTAAATGCAATCTGAGATGAAATATTTCAGTCGTCGTCTCGGGTTGTGCAAATTTCACGCTGTGTGTTCGAGGCATTAAATAAACGTTAACCGAGCCCAAACGGGCGTCGTTTCCTTTCAATTCGTCGACCTCTATGTGCGAGTGGCAAATCTGATAAGAGGCAACGAATGCGAGAATCGTATTCCTCGTCAATGTTTATCGGGACCGGCGAGGACTTGTTTAAACTACGCGAGCCGATGTCCGATAGCTCTGGGAGAAGCAGGGGGGTTCATGACGGATATGGGATATCCTTCGAGAAAACACCGTCGAAATGTTTGCGAGAAATCCGATGCGAGTTTGCCAAGTGATCCTTGCTAGGTGTAGCTTTTAAATGGTCTTTCTTTCTGCCGTTCAAACTTGTGTAAACAGATACGAGCAGATTATCGTTCTAGTTCTGCAATATACGTTATAATGCTGTTCGAAACTCTGTAATGTTTTTTTTTTTTTCTTCTAAATTATAACATCGATAACGACGATACGCGAAAAAGTGTATTTTGTGAAGTTTATTCGACTTTGATTAAATTTCTCACACAAAATGAAAAATTATTTATTGTTAAATGAATACTTTGGTAACACGCTTAAGAATAAAATTATTTATTATTAATTACATGTTTTTACATATGTACATATAATATCATACAAACTTCGTATCTTACGATATTTAATTTACTTATCTCGATGAGATCGAAATATGTCAGTGGAAAAATATGCTGTACTATATTGCCATTCTAGAATTTAAAAAATCAACGCATCGCTTTTCTCTCAAACTAATTAAAATTGCACTGCTCGATAAAAATTGAACAGAGCAATAAAAATAAAATAAAATTAAACTTAAGAAAAAAATAAAATCATATAAATTATACGCATAAAATTATGATACTGTGTATGTAATAGATGCAATCTCGACGCACAATTACAGAACAGACTTGACTTTTAATACGCTATCCTATAAAATGGAGAGAGAAGCAGATTTTAATTAGCCGCATATTAATATGATTATTGACCGAGATATTATTATTCTATACATCTGACAAACAGAATGCACAGTATCTCCAATTACAATCGCTGTTTCGTAACATCGCACATATCTTTTCTCATAATAATCTGACAAAAATGTGGAGGACGTTCCATTTCCATACATAAATAAGAATTCAGATTTTTTACATTGATATCTGTATACAAATGAAATAACCGGTGCGATAACAAGCTGTTATTTTAGTCGCAATGTACGCGATCGTCGTTAATGCTGCGTAATTCGTTTTGATTAGCTCAGGGAAGACAGGCCGATACACTAGAATGATAATTAGTTTGGGGGACGAATAGCGATGCTATTTCGTAGGTGACAAAATGTGTCTTGTTTCGCCGCGGTGAGTTCGCGGTCGGTGCGTGCGCGACGACCTAATTAAAGCGCGTCGAATTCCGCGTGTAATTAAGGCTTAATCTGACACCGAACCGGGATAAAGATGGGAGCCTCGCTTCGCATCGCGTTATCGCGAAAACAACTGTAATTAGCAAAATTACCAGTAGATAACGGAGTGTCTCGCAGTTTCCTTGAAAATTCTTCATATCGAGGCAATATAATCATTTATATATATATATATATATATCGCAGATTTTTTGTAAAATTAGCTTTTTGACAAACAGGTTTAGTTTTTTCATAAAGCACCTATAGAACGGCTTTTATAAATTTAGGTTTCTTGTAAAAGGCTGTTTTTTATCTGTGACCTGTAACTAAATATACACACACATTCGTTTTATTTTATATATAATCCTAACTGTAGATATATACATAAATATTCTATAAATATATATGTACATATATGTATATATATATATATACATATATATATTCTTAAAATATATTTAGGAATCGAAAAGAAAATTGAAGGAAATACATATTTAATGAATGAAACCAAAAATAAAACCGAAGTAATGAAAATTGACATGCGAGAAATGAGTTGAAGATATTAAAGGGTTGAGGATAAATGAGTTGAAGATATTAAAGATAGCTCGTCGGAATTTTGTCGAGTTTGTATAATTTTAAGAACCTGAATCTCTCTCTCCGTTACTTTTATATATATAATATAGTTCGTTAAGGATTCTAGTGATATAGCGAAACATGTACAGCAATTTTCCGTATAAATATAGCAATTTTCAATCTCATATCATTGACGGTTTGAATTTGTTCGACAAGAAAAAACTCGCAAAATTATCTTTACAGTATACATATATAGCTAGATATTTTTTCAAGTAAGATGATAAAGTATAAATTACAGAGACTTCGAAAAAAAAAATCGAGGTGTTAAAAATGCATTAGTTTCCCCGAATCTCGAGCAGTTCTGTCATTAAATGTTCGCGGCTATTTGCACTTTTGCGCGAGCACTTTTGACCCATTATATTATCGTACCTCGTACTTTTCCTTCGGTGTCCCACGGCATCTTTCTGAACGTTCCATTCGTGCGAGGCGGAGAGAGAACAATGGCCGAAGAGGTACCTCTGCAAGTCTTATGTAAATCCGCTATCTTAGCCTTCCTCCTTCCTCCCCCCTCGTTGATTTTGCCCAGCAATTTTCGGCCATTGTTCCATCCGCAAACGTTTTTTCGTGCTCTTCCGTTTCTTGCTCCTCTCGCGCTCTTCGTCCTTCTTGTCACATTCGCCTTCCTCCTGTTCTCATCTCCGGCTCTTCCTGTCAACGAATTCTCATCGTTTTTAGATAGCTATGAGAACGCAGCGTTTGCATCATTCCTCCCTCGGTTGGGAAGATTTCCTAATCTTCGATCATCCTTAACGCTCGTTACTTGAATATTGTGTGTGAAAAGCCACCCGCAGCTTGTTATCAAAGTAGAATAAATTTTCTGTGAATAATTTTGTTAAATTTCAATAAGTATAATTTTCAGAAGCTAGATTAATAAGAGAAAAAGTTTTACACGAGAGAGAGAGAGAGTCGTTCAAGTCGACTTTTATTAAAATCGCGAGAAAGAATTTTAGACTCGATCGTTTAAAAAACAGAGTGTCTAATAAATTGCCATAAGGTTTCGACTCGGTCATAATTTATTAAATGCATTCGCGATGACTTCGACTAAAATTTGCATATCCAGAGTATATATAAACGAATACGGTTGTCCACTTTTAGGATCGAATACACGTCAAACTCAGATGTTAGCCCTAAACGCGGCGCTAAACGCAGGCGCTAGAATGCGGGCCTCTTCTCAGCTTGCCTGCCTCTCTCGCGTGTAATTACATGCAGCGGCCGAAGAATGCAGTCGCATTATCGCGCGACGCGACACGGGAGGGGAGGCTTTTGTGAAATTGAGGAATTCAGAGCCCGGAGAGAGGGCTCATCTCTCTTTCCCTCGGCGGTCCCGTGACGGAAGTGCTGTTGTTTTTCATTGAACGCCCCGCGACCTAAAATGACAATGCAACTAATGAATGGACTTCCTCCGACGCCCGCAATTAATGTAATTCTACCGTACTGAATAGCTATTTAAATTGGCCCAGGAGGCGGGCGAGAAAGAGAGAGAGAGAGAGAGAGAGAGAGAGAGAGAGAGAGAGAGAGAGAGAGAGAGAGAGAGAGAGAGAGAGTGTGTGTCTGTGTCAGTGAAATTAATTCGCGCTGCGATATATTTGTACGCGGAAGGGAAACAGCGACTGTACGTTCAATGTACGCGCTATAATAATCGCTAATTGGATCGATAAGGCGTGTTGCACCGTCCGACAAGCGCCGTATTATTAAAGATCTGTCCGCCCGATGCAACTGCCTTTTTTTAAGGCTAATAAAGCGCGTTAATTAGATGAAACGCATGTGTTGTGTGTGAGACATAAGGAAATATATCGTATATATTATACAAAAATATTTCTGCTTTAAAATATATATAAATTAATTTTATACCGTATCGTTCTCTCTCTCTTTCTCTCTATTCATTTTTTCTCTTCATTTATATTGAGGCAATCTTTACGTGCCGTTTTTCTTCGTTAATCAGCTGGAAAGATGACGAGTAACCATCGTTTCATCAGCGTTTCCACGTGGAATTCAATTTATTTCGCAGGATACCTCATTTAAATACCAGTAGTATTAAATACTGCAAGTGTTATAGCTATTCTCTCTCATTTGTAACTTCTTCTGAAACAGATTTTCCTTCGCTTAACGATTCATTCCGTGCTTCTATTATGATTGAGAACTCATTCACGTCGCGGTAAACGGCGACCTTATTCCTTTCCATGAGAATCCTTTTTCCTCCCTCTGTTTCTTGCTTCCTTTTTCAATTTGCAGACGTCTTCACAGGTCGCGTCAGTTCCTTTTTCCCCGCTTAAAATTATGACTCGGCCAACTTGAAAAATTATTCTCATATAACTGTAATTCGTAAAAAGAAGACTGTATAAAACTATGAAGAAATTTTCTTACATTATAGTTTTTAAATTATATATTATTAAAATTATATTATTTTAATTTTCATCGAAATATTGTTTCGCCATAATTGCGCTCTTACTACGCTTCTCCCGAATTTCTTTCAATTACGTACAATCATAGCAATAATTTCCGACGATCGGATATCGAATCGACGCGCGATTCCCAAATGACAGAGGAGTGACGGAAAAATTTCACGTCACGCCGCATCGCGTCATTATTTTCCGCGCCAGAAACCATCGACTGTATCGGCGACAAGCGCGCGCGCTCGCGACGATGAAAAAAAAAAAAGAGAGAGAGAGTCGGAAAATCCGACAATCGGATCCGATTCGGGAATTTCTTCCGGCCGACGCACACGACGCATTTTCCCCGGGCTGCTGAACGCGCATTCGTTTAGCGCTCGAATCGTTCTCAATTAGCCCGTATGTTGTGCATCTCTCCCGCTCACGTGCGCGTACGTCGCTCACGCAACCGTGATGCGAGTCGCGCAATCTATATGTCGCGTGGAAATTGCAGAGAAAGAGAGAGAGAGAGAGAGAGTAATATTCATTAAAAGAAAAAAAAAGACCTCGATAGAGATTCGCTTGCATGTTTGCGTACGTCACAGCACTCTAATTCGTTTATTACGAGGTTGGTGTGTCGTGTCCGCCGAATCATCTGACAAACTCTTGCGCAAACCTGCATTCCGTTTGAGAGGCGTTTTACGAGTTTTGAAAACGATCTGTCACGTTGTTGCGACAGGTATGAACGAGATATTTTTTACTACAATTTTATTATCCCTCTCTATAGTTTACGAATATCTACATGATAAACGATTTTATTTTAAAAAAACCAAAGTTTTTTGACCTTTAATTTTTTTTTTTTTTTTTTTTTTTTTTTTTTTTTAGCAATTTATTTTAAAGTCACTGCCAATAAATTTAATATATAAATATATAATTACGGAGAAGCTGAGAAATATAAAAAAAATAATCATGATGAAATAAAATCGTCGGGAACGGAGATTTTATAATTCACTACATTGCGGGAGATATTGAGCAGTGTATTAATTGATTGTGTTAATCACATATGCATAATATTTTTCCGTGAAATATAAATTCGATTTATTCTCAACGTTTTCGCAAAATGTCGATTTTCCGCGCAGCGCTTTGCGCACACGTCTGCGCACTCTTACATGTAAATTAATCTTTGTCTGGTGCGCATAATTGTGGCAGAATAAACGCGCAAGTGAGAACAGTTCGCACTTCAGAATGTGCCGCTCGTATCACGCGTGGCATCTTAATTAACAGGTGGTGGTAATAGTGACAGTTAATTTTTCATCTATCACCGGGCTTTTTTTTCGCGATCGCTCGTGGTCGCTTCTTTTGCTCCTCGAGCATGTGAGATCGATGAAAGATTAGCGGTAAGTCCATTTTCAACGGTGATTATCCGGCGTATCTTTATCAAGGTATCAGTTATAAATAAAAGAAGAAGTGAGGGGAAGATTAAAAAAAAAAAAATCACTACCTACTATTTATCCGCTAGCTGATAAAGTATTAATTATATGTCAATATTTTTGTACATTGCTTTACAAAATTCTATAGATTATATTGCGGCACCGTTTATATTGAAACTTTTCTCGAAGTTGTCGCGTATGCAGGATGATTATACGTTACGCACGCACGATATCAGAACCACCGATCAACTCGCGACATTTACAAGTAGCGTTAGAAAAATTCTCGCATGTCGTATATCGACGCGTGAAATCTGCCGATAAGCGGCATCGATTTCCATATTATCAAAACACAGTGTGAAAAACACGTTCGCCGCGAGGCGATCTTTAATTGAATCCCGCGAAAACCTGTTTGGTCCGCGATCAGGGAGTGCAATTTGCGAAAATTCGCGTATGCATTTTTCATTACGGCCGTTGCGAGAAATAACTTTAATTCGATATCCGAACGTAATTATCATCGTTCGTGCACTTTTCACGCCGATTAGACACGCTATTAGCATCGCTCTCGCGCGCTTATTATTTCTTACGTGTAATCTGGCTATTTTGTATGTGGTGTGTGTATCGCGTGCATGGCGATAACGATCGTTAATAGCGAACGCCGCGCGTGAAAAAGAAATCTGATATAAACGTAATTTCTGCAAATCGCGTCGAGTTCTCTCTCGCGCCTCGGCGCTTAACACCGTGATTTATTTGAACGCGGAATGCAAATTCTCGCGCTAATCTCGCCGCTGAATGGAAGCTATAAAAACAATGCACCGGGAGCAAAAATCTTGTTGGAACGAAGCACGGTGTAAAACTTTGCCTTGGTACTTCAGAGCTTGTGTAACAAGAAGCACACACTGAGCTTGCTAAATATAATACATGTATATATTCGCGACGAATAAGGCAGTGAACTCTTATCGCTGATGATAAAGATAAAACTCTTAGAAAGAAATTATTCTTTTAGCGATAAAACGCTTATGTTTGAGCTTCTTAAGCGTAAAAAAATTGCTAAACGAAAAAGAAAAAATATTAATATCCAATAAAATATATATAATATATAATATATTATATGTAATATAATATATATAAGTATATATGTATATATCCAATAAAAATGACATTTAATTTGGATTATAATTATCATTTTGATTTTTTTTTAAATTGAAATTAAATTAATTATAATTGAACTTAGGACACCATTTCTGAATAACGCGAAGGAAATTCTTTCTTCCTCTATATAAAGTTTATGATGATCGATAGCGACACGGTCCTGGCATTTAACGACGAAAGAGCGCTTTGCTGTATCCTTTATTGCAGCCGTCTCTCTTAACCGCCATAAATCTCGTTGTTTCTACAAGTGTCTATGGCCCTCTTTAATCAAACGCCGCGCCGACAGAAGATGTTTGCTCTTCGCACGTATATAACTTAGATACTTGCTTATCATAGAGATATCTGCTTATCTTGTGAAAACTGCAACGCGACCACCTATAATCGCGGCTTTTGTTTAACAGTTTTACGAAGAATCTCTGTATTCTCTGACGGAGATTCTCGCGTTTGTCGGCTTCCGAGTGAAAATTGAAAACTAAAATTATATGTAGCTTGTAACACACGATAGACTTCTGTCGATGTTTCCTGAACTTATCTTTCGCAGAGAATTACTCTTTCCTTATAACAAATATATAATTATCTATATTCAATGCTTGAAAATTTGAAAATTGAATTTCATACAAATAGTTTCATCTCAAAATTATTCTACTTCAGAAAGAATTAATCTCTCCCGAGATTTTATTTTTTTTTTCCCACAAAGTTCTCAAGCTCGGAAGGATCCCCCTTTCTTCCGTTGGTCTAATCGCCCGTCATATCACCGAGCTGTAGCGGCTATTAAGATGTTAATCGCGGCTTTCGCTTGATCATTTTACTACCACAATTCCGCTTGTACACCTAAAGCGTTTAACTCAGACAAAGAAAGAGAGAGAGAGAGAGATAGACAGAGAAAAGGAGAGAGAAAGAGAAAGAAAGAGACATCATGACACGAGTAGGTGGACGTGCGCGAAATAAGGAGAGACCGAGGTGCGAGAGAGGCGTAGGTGCGTAATTTACGTGCGTTCGTTAACGCCAGGAGCACTTCATTCCGCGGTACGTTTATGGCGACGACGAAGAGGAAAGATAGTGGAAGAGAGAGAGAGAGGACGCCTGCAGCCTTTTCGCGAGACAGGGCTCAA
The DNA here is from genome assembly GCA_963971435.1 of Lasius platythorax. NCBI lineage: Eukaryota > Metazoa > Arthropoda > Insecta > Hymenoptera > Formicidae > Lasius > Lasius platythorax. The sequence goes on along the minus strand of OZ020540.1, from coordinate 7,129,022 downwards.
ATATTTGAGAGAGAGAGAGAGAGAGAGAGAGAGAGAGAGAGAGCGAATTTACGCGCCGCGGCTGCTCCGCTTTTAACTCGCCGCGCAACGCTGGAAGCTCTAATTACACGAGACCTCCCGAAATTCACTGGTATTAAAGTGCCGTTGTTCCACCTGCGCCCGAGAAAGAGGAAGTACCGCCACGTGGCCAGGTAATTAAGGTCACGCCGCGTTTATAAGCGGCCGCGATAAGGAACCTCAAGTGTTTTGCCGCCGGGAGTGTCTGCGACTAGATGAACGATTTTTAATAATACGGAACCGCGACGATTTTCCGGTACAAGGCACAGAGATAAAAAAAAAAGAGATAGAATTTTGTTTTTAAATTTTTTGTTTTGTGATAATCAGTTTCACAATTTGGCGAACGAATAACGTACGTCAAATTAAAAGAGGAGAGGCGCCGCCTCTCTCTCTCTCTTTCTCTCTCTCTCGTTGTGATCTCGTTCTCATGATTATCAGCTCTGCGGAAATGTTACTTACAGTTCGTATATTCCGTACACGCGCGCGGAAAACTAATTAACATCGCGCGAATTAATGAAAGCGCGCTTACGCGTTCGATGCTTCTCGCGGAAATGAAATCATACCTTCGCGGTAATAGAAATTTTCGCGCGGATTAAATGCTCGCGCAAACGAGAGAGAAAGACTTTGCGACTCGTCGCGAAAAATCGGTCGTCGTTTCAACGGCCGCGAACGGGGAAAAACGGTGTTTGAATAGGGAATCGGCGTCGAGATGAAGCGGCTTCGGCGCGTCCCTTAGCGAACGCATCGACCGTAATGCAGTTTACGAGTTACGACTGGATGTAAACTCCCATTGGTATTCTCGACGAGAGAACTGCAGGCACGCGAGAGCGGAAGCGGCTCTGACAGCTCCGGTATGTCGGATATACAAGACGAGATAGAGAAGCGCGCATGTGCGCGCGATGCGCACGTTCGCTCGTATAATTCATGCCAAATCGCTCGTGGCGATTGCGAGTGTTTATCGTCCGCTCATCGGGAGGGCTTTAATTTTATACGATTGCGAGAGTGTGCTCGCTCGACTGTGACCAGGAAAATCCGCGTGTTTATTACCTTCGATGCTCGCCGTAAGCCAAGTTTAGTCGGAGTGAAATATGGAAATGTGAACGCTCACGTGATCACACACGAGTTTACATTCTTTCATCTTTTGCGAGAATAGCTGATATTTCAACGTCGAAAAAAAGTTTTAAGTCACAAAATAACTATGCGTTTTCTTTACACCAATTGATTTTTTTCATTATTTTGTGCATAAAAGTATTGAGGTAAGATCATCGAAAATGAATATTTTACGAGATATTTTATAGTTTATATAAAATTAATGTCACATTATAAAGTATCGTACAAAATATCTTGTAAACTATTCACTTTTTTGGCCATTTTATCCTTAAAACTTTTTATGCCAAATATTGCGAGGAATTGATCTATATAAAAAAAATTAGGGTGGTTCCCCATTTAAAAAAAAAATTAGGTTGACCTTTAAATAATCTTGAAAAATTACGTTAATTAAAATTCAAGGTTATCAACTTTTTTCCCCCTCGAAACCTTTTAACTTTCGTATGAAATATTTTCTCGTTACAGCCAAAATTTCAAAGATATTCGACTATATTAATTAAATTGGGACACCCTGTATATAGAATGACGATTTGACTGGCGAATCTGCTGTAGATTTCACGCGTAAACTCCTCATCATCATTACGCTCGGCTTGTTGGCTAAATCCGTGAAAACAATGCGTTCAAACGCATATTCGGCGACGCGACGAAAGGCTCCCGGTGGTGTTCGCGAGAACTCTTACGAAGGAGCGAGAGACTTGGGCTTAAGTGTGTGGTATATAGATCGTGTCGGCGAAGTTGGAGAGGCGCCGTTTTGCACGCTTTAACAATCGCGTAACAAGTCCCGCGTCCAAGTTCGCGAACTAGTTCGCTCCACAGTCTTCTTCTTGCTTCGCGAGTGCCGGAAAGCTGCGCGAGATAGATCGGCACTCTTCCGCTTCTCTCCGGCGCAACGACGTTAAATATGCTTTTTGTACGAGGAGAGAGAGAGAGAGAGAGAAAAGAAGAGAGAGTTCTTGCTCTCTGTCTGTATTATAAATTATCCTGCCTGTGGATCGCGGCATCGAAGGTGGAAAATTAACCGCGTCCGTCAAATCCGTGATATCGTAATCATCTTTAAACGATTATCTACATAGAATAGTAGAGTACCTCTTAATTAGTCACGTGGTTCTCGCGATAAATCCAGAAATATCAGATCGGTGCGAATAATTAATAGTATTACATCTGAAACTTTACTTCCTTATAATTTTACGATAATGGACATTAGATATGTAAGGAAGAGTTTTAATTATGAAAGTCCGGGGATCTCTGTATATTCGAGGAATAATTCAGAAACGCGAGGATCAATAATACTAGAAATAAAACACAATTAAGAGATGCGTGAAATGGTTCATGAATCTGTGATCTCTATTGGAGATTCATTTATTACCGCGCGGTTGGAAATCTATAATGAACGAGATGAATCTATAATGAACGAGAATAATATATAGCAAATGCGCATTCGCATCGAATTTCCTTTTAATAGAAATAGATTACACATTATCATTTCGATGCCGCGATGACTCATCTCGACGCTCTTCTCAATGGTTATCATTTTGCATTCAAATCAGATGTGAATGCATCTTGAACTAATTATACAAAATCAATGGTTCACTGTTCGACATCGCGTTGATAACGGATCGCGCGTAAGCATATCGCCGTATAACGTCCATCGCATCGTCGGGATATGTTGGCTCGCTATAAAGGATATCTCGCCGTCTCATAACGTCACGTATGACACATCTCTCGAGTCGAGTCCCATGACGCACCACGTGGTATTGCGAATCCGCAATATATCGACGTACGCCAGAAAGCAGTCCTATATAGCGCGAGAGAGGAAAGTTTTACATATTTTTTAATCGATCTTTTTCGCTTTAGCCTGCTTTTTATCCCTAATCTATACATATTCCGTTAATTCATTGTATATGTTAAATCGTTTAATTTACTTTTACATACACGATTTTGTCATCTTTATATATATTTATATAAATCTCGACAAAGAGCCATATATAATTTGGCCATATATTTTTATATATGATTTTGTCGTCTTTATATGTATATGAAAATGACAAAATTGTATATATAAAAATAACGCACATACCTAATATACAATCAAACATTTGCGCAATGAAATAAATTGAAAAAAATTTAAATAGTAAATTAAATAATTTAATATATATATAAATTAGGAATAAAGAGCACGCTAAAACGGAAGGATCGATTAAAAGCCGTATTTTTTCAACGAAATTTAAAGTGCCGTTGGCACTAAATTGCAGATCAAGTGTTTAAGATTATTTTCGCATTTTCCAAAAGATTTAAAATTCGTTATGTCATTTGTTAGGATAAAAATAATAGCTTAGAAACAATGAAAAAAACATGTCGTGTACCACGCTTTCGTCGTATCACGCATACATACGCAATTACGCGCATGAATATGTATAACGAGTCGTTGGACATCTGTCATCGAGTTCCCTCGAGATCCTTGCGAGATCACATAATCGGAGGACTCGTCAGAATCTTGATAGAGAGTCGCAGGGGCGGGGGTAGTTTTCTCAGAAGGGGAAACACTCGCTAGCTAGGAATTAATCAAGATTCCAATGTAAATAATATGAGAAAGAAAGTCGAATGGAGGGAGGATGTATGCGATATATCTCGGATGATTGATGCTCCGAAATAACCTCTCGGTCTTTTCCCTCGCATTCGTTTCGTCCTCCCTCTTCCTCGTTCTTTCTCGTTCTACTCTCCCTTCTTTGTTCGACGCACGAGGAACCGTCGACTGACGAAAGAACCGTCAGAATTTTCAGGCATCTTCTGTCCTTCCGTGAAGAGACTCGGATGGACTTATGAAAATGACCTCCGACTTTCGTACTGACAATTACCCCTTTGCTACCCGCGTAGTCATAGATTTTTCGAAATATATATTCAAAGTTGTAGAAATGCGTCCTTTGCGGGGGCATTTTTACATTTGAATCACAATGTAATTCGAAACGGCTCGGATGACTAATACCCAGAAAAACTTTTCGTTCTCTCGTTCGTTTTGGTTTCTTTTCTCCCTTGCGTTCTCCCTTCGCCACTCAAATGTGAGAGTAAGAGTGCAACGGCCGGGGATGCCAAAAGAAAGAAAAGATATCCGGTGCAATGTGTGACGAAGAGCGAGAGAGAGAGAGAGAGAGAGAGAGAGAGAAAGCCATGATGCTGTTGAAAAAGGATGCAGAAAATTCTATAGGAAAGAGAGAAAAGGTTTCCTAAGGGAGCAGGTATTCCATGAATATTTACTTCTTACAATTAGTTCCGGATTTGATTGAAATGGTACATTTAACATTGAAAAGCATATTTCGAGGATTATCGGATTCTCAGGAAAAGAAAGTTTTCTTCAAAGAAAAAAAAAACGACGAAAAATCTGTCAAAGAGTGAGATTATCCAGATTATGCGCTATCCATCTAAGTGTCCTAAAAATGTCCGTTTAATTAAAAGTAATAAAACACAAGTAACGAATGATCGAAACGGATCCTCGGCGCGGGTCGCATTCCGAAAATGTTTGCGCCTCTCCTTCTCTATCTTTCGCGCGCCGTCTCTTCCTCTCGCATCATCTTCGTAAGAGCGTGAGAGCGAAAGAGTAGCGGCCGAATGCTCGCCGAATGCACGGTTTAGGGACAAGGAGGGACAGGATACGCCGCGTGTGACGAAAGTCCGATCCTTTTGCCAAGAGGAGAGAGAGAGAGAGAGAGACGGAGATATACGGCGGTGAGAGGTGGATGCGAACAGCTGAGAGAGGACGAGTATCTCGGCCTCGTGTTTCGCGCACGCGAGGACGAAAGGCGAGGAGAGAGGGTCGCGTAGGAACGAGAAAGAAAGAGAGAGACAGAGCGAGTGGCGGCCGAGGCCCTTTTGCTCTCTTTTAATCCCGCGGCATTCCTTTGCTTGTTCCAACCTGCCTGCTCGCCGCCAGTTTAACCTGCAGCCCAACACACTATTATGTCTGACCTAAGGCGCTCCCACATTTAACTATACGCTCCGGCTTGATGTCGTATGTGTGTGTACAGATACATGTGTGCGCGATCGACCGATGTCGGCTGCCGACAATGACTCCGAGAGTCAATGGATCTTTGCCGTCTTTGCTCTGCTCGGATTCGTCTCTCTAGTCCTTTCCGTCTTTCTCCTTCTCGGCTCCTGCACTTACTCCCGTCGTCACCGAACGTCAAGGAACGCGGGATTTCTTGACATTTTTTTTGTCAACTCTGACTCGGCGCTTCTGCAGCGTAAGATTTTTTACATTTGCTCCTATGTAAAACGAGACTTACGAGAATTAAACGAAAATCTCGTTATTATAGTTGCTTGTCACATCAAGATCAGAAAACGACAAGACCTTTCACAATTTTTATATCGAGAGGGATTAAATTATTGCTTTTTGATTAATATTCGAAATTTTAGAACGCAATTTTGTATTTTGTCTTATTTGCGTAAATGCAAATTATATGCATCTCGACTGGTTTTATTTTTTATTGGATAGTTGAATTCGTTGATCTCCAACAAATGATTGAATAGAAGTATATTCCAGCAAGTCGTATTAACGGGTTTTCGGTACGCACCCTTTACTCGCGATCGAACCTTTCCCTTTAACGTTGTCGGTTCGTCTGCTCGAGTGTCCTTAATTTTACAAGTGCAGTTGCAGCAACAGGCTGGTGCGATACACCGAAGGAATTCGTATATACGCACGTGTGTAAACGAATTATTCATGTTCGATTGTAGCGCAAACAGGTTTATTCGGATCTATGATTCGAATCTGTTAATTTCGCTGCTCTCGTTAGTGTACATCTACTTTATTACGGATGGGATCGAGTGCAATATGTACTTGAAAATCCGAGTCGGATTATCAAGATAGAGAATGAATTAAAAATATGAATAATTTAACAATAATTAAATATTTAACAATAATTAAATAATAATAATTTCACAATAATTTTATTATATTTGCAATAATTTTAATAAAATACAAACATGTATATTGCGACGATCGACTGATCGATAACTTAGAGAGAGAGAGAGAGAGAGAGAGAGAGAGAGAGAGAGTCATGGAGATTAATCTAATCAGATCGTCGACGGTCCACGTGTAACAGACGTTGCTTAGGCGCGTAATCGTTATCCTGAATAGCTGCTAATTGCATAATCTGCACGCGCAGCGTGACCATGCGGTGCGATTAGCAGCGAACGGAGCTCGGGTTTGCTAACCATCTCGGGTTCGAGTTCTCGCAACGAGAAAGAGAGAGAGAGAGAGAGAGAGAGATCGAGAGAGCGATTAAGTTCGACGTGGCGGTGCAAGGAGACGTATATACGTGCCTTTGTCCGTGCAATAAGAAGAGAGAGAGAGAGAGGGAGAAAGAGAGCCGTGCCTAAATCGAAACTATAGGAACAGGCGGACCCCGCGTGTGTACACGGCTGGCGGGACCGGACGTAGGTGTGCGTTAAATGAAAGGGATGAAGGAAGAGGAGCGTTCGAGGCTCACGGGAGAGGAATGTGGTCAATGCATAAACTATACCACCGGTTGGTTGGGCATTCCTTCGGTCCAAGGGTGCCTATAGTTCGCGAATCGCCCCGTGTGTGCACTAACTCGTGTAATATGTACGTACGATAAGGTGCGTGCGTGCGTGCGTTCATGCGCACGTGGAGAGAGAGAGAGAGAGAGAGAGAGAGAGAGACCTGCACAGCGTTGTACACACATACCTGCGGCAACCTCGGAATACCTGTTCGTGGCCGACTACGTGAGCCCAGGACTGTGACGCGATTTTTGACTGGTCCATCGTCGTCGATTGCTTCATCGCTGTTATTGAAAATTTACGGTGAAACTAATCGATGGAAGAATAATTAAATTAATATTAAATTACAAACTTAACCCAATCTAACTTGGAAAATATGAAGGAAAAGCTTTCTGCTATTTTGACAGATGAACGAATTAGTAAGGCATTTACGTTTACATCGACCTTGCATTTGCAAATTCGAGATTTAAAAATGAAATCTTTGAAAGACTGGACATTATAGAATAATTTTTCACAAAAATTTTGATTACATGTATAATAGAAATATTTTTTAAATAATTGTAATAATAAGTTTGAGAGCATATATCGAAGTAAGCTATTTCGAAAGAAGCAAACAGACGATATTTGCAAAATATGCTTATAACTGCGCACGCAATAACGGCGACTGCATTCGTCATACGTCATTGTACGCGCGTGTGTACGTGCGTTTGCACAGACGTGCGTATTCTCACGTGCGTTTCGCCGACCATTAATGCGAGGAATCAATTAGCTTCGCTTTGCTCTCGCAGACTGGCTCGCTCGCTCGCTCGCAAAAAAATGTTTCGCTGGCATCTCTCGTGCACGGAATATCCGCGCACGCTGGCATATTTAAGAGAAGCGATAAAAACGCGGTCCGAAATATCGATCTTCGATTTTCAAAAATACGATACCGAATTTTGTCGTAGGTATCTCACATATTTTCGTAAATGATGTAAGATTTTATTCTTAAAAGATTGAATTCTAATTTTCCGAGAGATGAGAAACGCATACCAAGCTTCAAAATATTTCTCCTATTTGAGAGATTTTTTTTTTTTGCAAATGATTTGCAATGTTCTTTGAAGTGATTTTTTTTCTTTCCAAAGAAGATTAAAGCGAGAGAAGATTAAATACCTCGAGCGCAAACGGTATAATTCTCATCGTCTTTATTATATTCGAATTTTTCTATGTACAAAGGCAATTCCTGAAAGAGCGACGCGCCGGAATCGCGTTAAGATTCGATCACAATCGACATTCTTTTCATTCATCATCGACGCAATTAAACGTCGATGTTATAGCGTGTGCGCGCGCGAGCGAGCATCGCCGTGCGTGAATCGTTTACACGATGCGTTTTCGCGGCTCGCCATGCCGATAATGAATGCAGGATGAGAGCGAGAGAAAGAGAGAGAGAGAGAGAGGGGGGGGGCGAATAATTGAATATATACGTCGACGGTGCGCCGGTTTATATTGGCGAGATCGACGATCGAGCGGGCTCGAATTACTCGGCAATTTTCTCGCACACGCATGTCCCGACGTGCGTTTTTTAATGGCGATCGCCTTTTGTGACTTGCGGTTCTCTACACGCTCGCGTCGACGTTATATTGGCGCCGACATTGAGCAAACACGAGCGACCGACCGACATCCTGACGTGTACAGCGTTAATGAGAACGTTTTTAGGCTCCCTTCTCATCCGTCGAAAAGTCTAGGACGAGAGACGAGAGAGTAAAACAATTTCACGCATCGGCCTCCATCATGCAAATTACGAAGGAGTAAAACAAATACTCGAGTCTTGTTTTACTTATGCGAAATGCAAATGATGTCTGTGCGAAATTTTTGATCTCTATTAAGGCATTAAATATTCACATTTAGGAAGCAAAATGGGTCATGATACTTTATATAAAGGTATCGCAGAGTTAAAATTTGATTTTGAGATTTAATTTTATTATATACTAAATATATGTAAAATTGTTATTTCTAGGTTTCGAGATTTATTCTGGCAGAGATATTATAAGAATTTTCAATAAATTAAACTATTATTTGCATGTCAAAAATATCATCATCTAAAATAATCGACATAAATAAAAGTATTTTTTAAAAATATATTTGTATATCAGATACGTCACGAAGTTATTAAGAATTTATCAAGAATAGATTTAAAAAGAAGAAAAATTTCTATAATTTCTCAAGACCAAAATAGAGCGAATATAATATACATATTCTATTTTAATCCGATTCGGAATCTTTAATTAAAAGAATTTAAAAAGTCATCCAAATTAAGACTGATTCGTGGCACATTGCAGCTGTTCTCGCACAAAGTCCTGTCGAGAGACCTGATCGACTCGTCGCGAGATGATAATTAACCGACGTATCGAGTGTGCGAAAGTTTCGCATGAAAAACTTTGATAACTCGACGTCGGCGGACAAAGTTTCGAGATGATCGACCTTTGTCTCGTCGCTCTTTTTCGAACGGACAAGAGGTCACTCCATCACGCGATTCCACGCGATATTCGAGATTCGCGTACTCTCAACCCCCTCGAACGATTAACGACTGCACGAGATTCGACGAGAAAAAGAGAGAGAGAGAGACGGCGATCCTCGTCAAGGAGAGGCGCGCCAGCCTCCGTCAGAAACGAAGACGAGAGCGGATCTCTCGTAGCTCTCTTTCCTCTCTCGTTTCTCTCTCTTTTTTTCTTTCTTTCTCTCTCTCTCTCTCTCGTTCCTCCGCGTCCGCCCGCGCACGTCGTCGTTCTTTCGCACACGAACCCGGTATTAGACTCGTCTGCGCGCTTTAATTACTCTCCTCGAACCTTCTTCCTCTCTCGCGACTCTCAAGATTAACGGCGGCCTTCCGATTGTAACTGCGAGAGCTATATGGGATGAGGGCCAGCCGCGGGCTATCTCGCTCGCGCCGTCGAATCGCCCTTTCCGAAGACTCCCTTCGTAATCCCCGAGCATCGGTTCTCTATCAATTCGCCTCAGAAGGGAGACACGGACGTCGTCCAAGTTTTTCGCAGGGCATCGCACGAGAGTATCGAATTTATTTAGGAGAATCTCTACGAGAGACCGCGCAACACGCTTGTGCGTTTTATATTTATATAAATTCAGAATCTTAATGATAATTTTAACCCTTTCGCTCCTAACGCTCCGGCAATAATCGTTTTTATGTAAATTTTTATTTTTATTTAATCAGCCATTACTGTATAGATAAGTTAGCAGCATATACCGCGATACAATATATATATATATACTGGGTGTCCCATTTGATTGCACAACACAAATATCTTAGAAAGGGTTAATTAATGATTGAATAACTATAACTGTATTCTTATTTTTTTTTGAGCTTTTATGTGTTATTATTAAAAATTTCACAGCATCAATAGCGAAATATTCTGTACTTTTTCGATGCGTATCCTTCCACAATTCGAAGGCTTTTTGAGATCTTTTATCCTCGCCGGGTCGTTTCCCCGAGTGTCGTGAAACGAGAAAATGGTGTTCGCGGTAACAGTAAACTGGTCTCGACTATCTTCATCTCTTCGTCGTCGTCGTCGTCGTGTTGTACGTCGCTTGCACTTCTTTTTTACAACCCCGGCTGCTCGACTCTCGACATGGCGAAAAACTCTTGGCAAAAGTTAGCTCGCTCGGGTTCGTAATTCGCGCGACTTCGTAATCGCGCTTAACATTAAATTCTCACCCGGACAAATTTCGCGTCGATTGCGTTATTAAAATTTGCGAGCGCCGCGTAAAAAAAAGGGACGCTCGCAAATTTTCACGCTCAATCGAGATCGGCTGACTGACTTTCAACGTTAGATTCTTTTTATGCTACATTCTTTGGAAGAATCCAATCGAAATGAATGAACGGAATGCAATTCTTACACATTAGAGATTCGCACGTAAAGTAAAAATGAAAATTTGCATAAAAGAGGAGGAAAAGCTTAAAAATTTATTTTTGTCCCTTGGAAGAATATTTCAATCGAAATATTTGATTCGATTGAGAATCTCGATGCATTGATCCCTTATGTAACAGGACTTCTAACTAAAATTAATTGCAAGTATCATACTCGTTAACCGTTCGTTGTGATGCATCCATGCGTTATGCACGCACACCTTCACTTTGGCACATATTGATTCGAGGCATGTCGTACATGGTTACTAATTAACAGTCATCGGAGTATACCAATGAGGGGTGACTATATATTTGTATCGATCACATCGCGTCGTGTCGTTCTTGATGTTGATTAATTGTCGACAATAGAAAAATTAAAGCTACAAAATCAAATAAGAGAATAAATATTATTTCGAATTATAGAAAAATGTCTATTAGAATTAAATGTACATGCATATCAGAAATTTCTAAATCCTCGTATTACAAAAATATCTGTGTTTTTTGATGTTATTGAGCTTCTTAACGAATATCTGAAAGATTTACTCTTTGACATTAATCGCATTTTAAATTTTCGCTTTTCAATCGGCTTTTTTATTTGCTCGCGTTAAATATGAACGATATATTAAATTTACATTTGGATGTGAAATCTATGAAATTTCTGTTGCGGATGTTGAACTTTGTCAAACTCCGTCGCGGTCGCGGATCAGAGATCAGCGATCGTGGTCAGTCCGTTTCGGTGTGTGCGTAATTAGATCTCGTGTATGCGCATATATACGATGTGTGCGGCAGTTATGATTATACGTGCGTGCATAAGCGTTGATTTTAACAGACGCTGAAGTGGCGCTTCGCGGTAACGTAAGCGCGCAGAATAAATATGATTCAACGAGGTTAACGGCTGACTCTCATATCCGTACGCTTCTCTCTTTGGCCGGCTCTCGCTTGACCAAACTTGAGACAAAGACGGAGATGTAAACGCGAACAAAAGGAATCCGGGACAAAGGGAAATTGTATTCGCGTCTCTCGTGTGGTCTGGCAAAATTCATGGACCGTTATCGTGTTAAATATGCTAATCTTCTATCTGCAGCAATTTTCAGATGATTTTAATGACGATACAATTACACTTTTCGCGTGGTCTCAAAGGTTCATTAATTTCGCGCACGATGGTAAAACAAACTCCTCTTGATTGATTTATTATTTCCTTGGCACATGTGAAATACAAATACAAATTGCTAGTTGAAAAAGTTGTGAAATTTACAAATTGTAAAAGATTCGAACATACTTGATTCAGATTCTAATATACATAGGATAGAGCGGGGTCGAAAGTAACAATTTGACTTTAGAACTCGATTATAGAAAAACTGTTACAGTAAAAGAAAAACTGTTGATACCCCAAGCTAACATATTCATTTCACTTTATGGAAATCATAATATTTGAGCCTTGTGATAAATATAATCAAAATTATCAATCAAAAATCGAAACGAGAGCAAATGTTACAATCGCCCCCGACTCCGGGTCGGTTGTAACACTATAGGGGGTCAATAGTAACAATTTTAAATAATCAAAATCAAAAGTATTTATTCAACGAATTTAAATAATTTTTCTTATATTAGCAAAAGTAAACTAAAATATTCTTATACAAATAAAAAAAAAAAAGGAAAATAAAGTCTTATTCTTTTAAAATTCATATAAACCTTTTCATACTAATTATAGAAAACATTGTAGAACAAAACAATTATAGAACAACTTTGTTAACTCCAATTATAACAAAATATAAACTTTTTTAAAATAGAGATTACTCTAAATCACAATTGTGACAAATATATAAGTCATTTAACTCAAATTATAACAAAACTAAACTTTTTTTTTAATAGAGATTACTCTGAATCACACAGTTGTGACAAATATATGTCATTTAACTCAAATTATAACAAAATATTCAACTTTTTTTTAAATAGAGATTACTCTGAATCACAATTATGACAAATATATAAGTCATTTAACTCAAATTATAACAAAACTAAACTTTAAAAAAAAAAAATATCTTTTGTACCTCTGTCAGTCTTTCTAATCTTGGTACGAGGCATTCTAAAATAAAAATAGTTCAGTTACGATCTAAAATGAAACAAATTGCATCAGCCGGGGTCGGTTGTAACGTTACATTCTACCCCAGACAATGATGTTACAATGGTCCCCGACTATGTTTTTGAACTTTGATTTAAAATTTTTAATGATAAAATGTCAAAAATGGATAAGCAACATTATAATATGCAAAAATAACTAAACTTAAATATAAATGAAAGAAAAAATACTTATTTGCAGTGGAAATATTTATATTAAAAGTTTAACACGCTTGGAAAAACCTACTTTAGGGCCTCGAAAACGTATTTTGGTCGCTACGCACGTCCACTCAGTACCTAGGCCGCAGACGTACTGAGATAAGTTGTAGCTTGTTTAGCTTCATGCGATAACCGACGCACGCGTATGTATCTACTATATATTTATAAATATTTGAGTTGTTACTTTCGCCCCCTGTTACTTTTGACCCCGCTCTACCCTACTTTTTTTTTTTTTTTTTTTTCCTTCAAAGTAATCAGAGAGTTCGAAACCATGCAAACAAATTTGAAGCTACTTGTAAGATACTTAATCCCATCGCTCTATTGAGGACCGAATTACAATTAATTGCCAAGAATTTTGAGAGTTATGAGTCGACAGTCGAGAGAGTTGGCAGTTAAAGAGTTCAGGATTGCAGCTTCGCGCAGTTCGGAATCGAGTATCGTATTTTTGCGCGAGACTTAGTATTTCAAAATTATTGCGTTCGAAGAGAGATGCCACTTTCAGATCGCGTCGAGCGTTCCTAAAGGGCGGCCGACGCGCTGTGCACGCGTGTGTACACGCGATTGCACACGTATTCCGGCTTTAGTCACGGACTGACGGTTGACCGCGTCACCATCTAACCGAGAACCCATGTGTGTCCCTTTGTTTTGACTGATCGCCAGCAGACCGTGGCCCTTGCCGCTGCCCCTTTCGCTCTTGGTCAAGCGATTCCCCGTGGTTTTCTGCGTGGTTTCCCCGCCGCGATCCTCGTCATTTTATTACCATCTCCTCCTTCGTCAGGAATCCGACGACGACACCCTAGACGTCTATTTGTCAGCGCTGTTGACCTCGATCGATCATGCAGATAGAGTTGACAAGGCGATTTTTTTCTCATAACTGCATGCTGCGAGCCGTGATTACTTTACGTTATTACGTAATAGGACATTTTTTCGACGGATTTGATTAAATCGGAGAAAAAATTGCGAGAATGAAATAGAAATGAATTTAAAAAAAAAAAAAAATGCGTATCCCCCCCCTTTGATATTCAATTATTATATTTCCGATGGAATAAAGTGATCGTGCGTTTGCAACCATGTGAACGCCACATCTGGCAACTCATAACCATTACATAGCTATCAAAACGTTTAAAGAACGGACTGCGAGAGTGAATGGCACTTAACGCATCTGGATAAAACATCCCCCTGTCCCGCCGATAACTTAATAACGAATATCGCATTGAAAAACGGTCTCTCTCTCTCTCTCTCTCTCTCTCTCTCTCTCTCTTTCCCTTTCCCTTTCCCTCTTTGCACTCTCGTCGAAATCAATTCCGCGCGCATCAAACTTTATCGAATTGTACGCGAAGCTTTTTGCTGCCGCGGGACAAGAATGTCCCAGTGCTTTGCAAATGTAAATCGAGAGAAAATTTTATGGGAGAATTTTTTTTTTTTTTAGAAGTTTGCGAGTGACATTTATAGAACGAGTTGATGATAGATCGCGAATTTTTTTTTTAAATTTGAGGGTTGCTTCTCTTGTAATCTCTTGTGCACTTTTACGAGTGAGTTTTAGTTTTATCGTCGAAATAAATTTGTTGATGATTTACGGGGCGTTGTTGTTAAAGCAGTAAATAATTCTAATTTGTAAATTAGACTTTCAAATTTTTTTATAAAGGATGAATGAGAGATGGAAGTAGTGTATTAATAATGTACAGTATTTTAGATAATATATGATGGTGAAATTTCAAAATAATAAAATCAGAATAAATTTGAGATGAAAGCAGAATATTTAATATCGATTGATTTTTAAAAATTAACTTATTCCGCTCGCTTCTATGGACTATAATCACTCTGGCGTGTAACATTTTTCAATTCAGAACGGAGATATTAATGGAGTTAACGAGATTATTCGCGGATGAGGACGGAAGAGCATAGGAAGAGAGAGAGAAAAAAAAAAACGCGGAGATGTGAGAGGTTGTTAAACGAGAGGGTGGACTCGAGGTGACACGAATAGCGCATTTTTCTCGTGACGATGAGAATTAATGACTGGTACATGTGTGCAATGTGTGCGTGCGACTCGAAAACAGAGCCTTTTACTACGCAAATCTTTATTTTATTTATTTTATTTCCCGTTCTCACCGTGATATTTGCACCGCGATCTCTTGCTGATTGTTTGCACTTTACTGCACTTTGATACTTCCAGCAAGCGTGATTACATATTAATCGTTGAAATTATGTTTATAATACCAGTCACGTTCTCTTGGGAATACGAAACACCGATCGATTGCGAGAAGCTAGTTTTTTCACGAGAGTACATATATCCGAGGGTCTTGAACCCTCCGTACAATGAGAGAGTTTCTATTTATATCCCGATTATTTATCTTAAGTACAAATTTAAAATAACAATGAATAATAAATGCAGTAAAGAAGAAAGATAGATGCGAATAAATTTGAGCGAGTTCTGTTCGTCGATACATATATAAAAAATATAATATTAAATATAACATTTTAAAGAACGTGTGTGTTGGAAGAATACATAAAATAGCATTGAAAGATAATTTAAAAAAATCAGGATTTTGCAGTCTCTCTAGTTATTATAAGAAATGCAAAAGTTATTGTTCCATCGATGGAAAGATTTTGAAAAACTTTTACGTAAATATTGAATACAGATTTTTTGATATGCTCCTTTTAAAGCAGATAAAATAATTATAGTAAAAAAAATGTTAAAATAAAATAAATATTTTAATGAAATGTCAAAAATGATGGATGGACAAAATATGATATACTTAATAATAAAGAGTCTATTGCAATTGCAATATTCAGTAGATACATACAGGGTGCGCATTCGACTGTCAGAATATTTTATATGGCTATATTTGAAACCGCGCGCTAGCTCGGAAATACTATCTGCATTAACAGTATTTTAATTTAATCATGTCACCGGATCCATTTCGAGAACGGTTCAGTAGTGCACTTCTGTATCGTTTGATTTATTATACGCCGCAAATTTAGAGAATAATTCATGTGCTGAACATTCTGATAACGTCATTCGTTTAATGGCATGTCACAAAGATAAAAAAACGTGGTAAAACTTGCGAAAAGATTACCTTTCACCGATCATTGTGATTTTCACACATATTATAGTACCTAGAATCCTGAATTCATGTGCACTTTGAATCACGTTGCGGATTCTTTTAGTTTCTGAGATACGACACTTTAAAGTATTGCATTTTTATTTGTGATTATATTCAGTTATAGGAAATAAATAGAAGAGTATGTTCTAAAAATTCTAACCTAATCTAAAATAATTTTTTTAAATAAAAATTAAGTTCGAGTTAGGCTAGAATTTTTTCAGGATGCCGCCCATGCATGTACTTTACAGTAAAATAAAACAATAAAATACATGCGTAAGTAAGAATTTTACTTTCCTCTACGTATGTGTGTGTGTAATTTTTGTTTCGGATAAAGTGTTACATACTTGTGAAATTATTTAATTATGACACTGAAAGTGCTAACTTTTTTGAGGTCAAAGTTATTAAAGCTGATAATCGAACTATTTACTTACATTAAACTTAAGATGTTTTTTTTAAGTTTATAAAATAGAAAATTTTGAAGTGATATATCTCAGAAATCAGAAGAGTCCGCAACGTGATTCAAAGGACATGTGATTCAGCATTCTATTCGCTATAATACATATATAAAAATCAAGGTATCTCTTTCAATGAGGTAACGTATCACCTTTTCGCAAGTTTTACGAAAAATATCAAAATATTTTATCTTAAAAAATCGTCAATTTTTTATTTCTGTAATTGAAAAGTCTTTTGTAAAACTATTGAAATTTTATATAAATATCTCATTGTCGGAGAGGGACAGAATATCATTTCCTATATTTAGAACATTGTATTTCAAAAATATTGTAACATGCATATAGATTTATTTAAATAGAACAGCGATATTTCTCTAATATGAATAATTTTGAATTTATTAAATGATAATCGAGAACGAATCACGTAGGAAATTGGATAAAATTCTCGGTTAACCGAGATGTCATTCTATTCGCGTCGTGACTTATAATCATTTTATCGCAGATACAAATTTATATCCACGAAAATAATGTGAAATATTATGTCATTTTAAATTACTCTGATTTATTTACGAACGAATATATATACATATATAATTGTCGTACGTTCCAATATGTAGTTTTAACCCTAGAAATCGATCGTTTGCGGTATTGTAACCAATCCATGTGCGATAACATATTTCATCCGAAATTTTATTAATCCGCTAATTTCATTCACCATTTAATCGGTTCCTATCATCATCGAGGAATAAATATATTCGCTTCTTTTAATCATTCCGTGTTAATTAAGCTGAAATGTTTCCTGACGATTGGATAATAATTGACTCGTCTCGAAAATGAAACATTTGATCTAGTTCGAATGAAGATCATCACGCCGCTTACGATCCTATCATTAAGAAACGGATCGCGTCAAATCTCTCAGCATCCATCCAAGGATCCCCGTCCATCTTCTCTCGCTATCCTCTCGCAATCTCCACGCCCACCTGAATTCGCACTTTGCATGCGTTCACGAAGAATCCTTTCCTCGCATCCTATTATCCCTCCCTTCCACGGCGTCCGAGAGCGCCCGGAAGATAGAACGAAGGGTTCACTTCCGCCGAATTTATTTCCTACGCGACGCGCGCGTTATCCTTGCTCGATCTCTCTCTCTCTCTCACTCTCTCTCCGGATTCTCTGCCGATCTTTTTAGATTCTTCGCTCCGCAGAATTGAAGTTGAAGAGCTTCGGCGCGATCGTCAGAGCTTTAAAATATCTTCCAAATTTAACGGGGATGAAAAACGACGATCTTTTCATTTAATTAAAATAAATTTTTCAATTTCTATTTTCGATATAAAATTAAACGAGTAACTGTAATGATAAATTTTTTTCTTTTTTTTTTTTTTGTGAAACAAGAAACCGATTTAGTTCAATACCTGTTACGGTGGCTTTTGGCAACCGGATTCTGGGGTGGTTGCGAAAACGACGCGGAGGAAACGAAAACTCTTCGGAGGGGGAGGGATGCGAAACGGGTTGAAGAAATAGAGAGAGGGGGAGGGAGAGAGACGGCGGAGTGCGGTTTGAGGCAAACTGAAAACCGATAAACCCGCGATGTCTAGACGAGCCGCGTTTATTTATGTAACAATGTCGGGTACCCGTCGACGAGGGGGCAAACCGCGGGTTGCTCTACCTCTGCGCGCCGCCGCTCTTATCGGCGAACTTTTCACGGAGGAGTTTTGCGTTTCCTCTCTGTGCCGAGTGGGCTTTTGTGTATCGGCGAATGTCGGCTGCCTACAGGAAAATCCCGGCGATGCGGAACACGACGTCGCGTCGCTCGTAACGGAGGAACTAGGTATATTTGAAGTTACACGTAAAGAGAGAGAGAGAGAGAGAGACCAGAAGTATATATCGATTTAGACTCTGTCGATCCTGTCATAATTAATTGAATTCGAACCGCCATCTTATGAATTCTGCATTTATACATTTTTATATAATTATATCGAAAGAAGGAATTGAGATTATATTTTATGAAAATGTGCGTCATGTCATTTAATATGTATTTTTAATTTAATTTCAGGTTTATTACATTGTGTTTGTGTCTCGTTACCTACAATTCAATAATGGAGTTGCTACGTAAAGATAATTAATCTGTTGATATAAATAAATATATTTCTCTTATTATAAGTTTTTATTATAAACTTTTAATTTTTCTACCGAAAAATTTACATTCTTACATCTACATACATATGTCAAAAATTTTCGTTAATTTAATTCTGAATAATACTGCACAAAAAGTAACTAATAACTATATTCGAAATAATAGATTATTGTCATTCGCGAACAATCACTGCGGCGTTAAAAGCGCGTATTTCCCGACGTCAGTCCTCCTTTAATTACATCGATGTCAAGAACTGGTGAGTGACACGCGCGAATGTCAAAGGGAGGAATAATTAGAGTGCGTTAGCAACTCTTACACGCGCGACGCGGAGATATTTGCCTTTGTGCATCGCACGTATATGAGCGCAAATTGCAAAATACGAGCGCGGCTTCGCCGCGGGCGCGAACGATTGTCGGAGGGAAGACCTTCATTGAGGCTGTCTCTCTCTCTCTCTCTCTCTCTTCCCCTCTCTTTCCCTCTCTCTCTCTCTGCTCTCTTATTCCCCGCGGTTAATACGACTCACGCGGGCGCAGATTGCGCGACGCGAAATATCTCATTGCTCGCGCGATTTTCTCACCGCGGCGCGGAATTGCGGGACGTTCGATGATGTGGATAAAACCGGTGGAGAAAAAAACCCCCATCGTTTGTACTAACGTTTCTTTGAATATCATCGAACAGATCGCCGTAATTTCAACCGTCTGAATTCCACCGCGTTGCGTTTCACACGCGCAGTTTGTGTGCGGGTTTGTTACTTCTCGAATAAGTCTTATACGAGTCGTTATTACGCTCGACAGATTGCGACGAAAGGATCGCATCGTTCCGTTACGAGGGACGCGAAATGGATTTTATTGCGTTTCGCTCTCGGTTGAAACCGCGGCGAAATATGAAAACGGCCTTCGGAGATTTTACTAAAGGTGTAAATCGCTGCGAATTTATGAATAAGCGAGTTGACACTCTCTCCTGTTTCTCTTCTGTGACTGATTAATTTTTCGTGGCGTTACTTAATTGCGAAGGTGACGGCGCTCGGTGAATATTAAGGAGGAATTATGTACAATCGGCAATCATCGAGAGGCAATTTAATAACGATTGAGAAAGGACGATTAGAAAGAGTCGCATATTTTTTTTTAAAGCTCAAGAGAGTAAATTTTATTTGCTCTTTGGAAAATTAAGCGCTATTTATTTGCTTGTTAATGCGCATGTTTATAAGACGATTGTCATAATGACATAAAAATATAAATCTCTCTATTATAATAATTATTTATTTATTTCGATAGAATGAGTTTGTATTAAATATAATTGGCATTTTTCGTTGACAATTGTTTGATAATTTATTAATTAAGGAATATTTGCGAGAATATGGGTTACGAAGATAATTCCATTATCAATGTGCGATTATTGAGTGGAACGTCCGAATCCGCGGGTTGCCAAATATACTTTACAATTTCATATAAATAATTTCATATAAATCTCATTGAACGGTGCGAGAGAGAAATTAACGCGATTTACTCGGGCTATTACTCGACCAACTAATTAAATAATAAACAACTGTAATATTGAAGCATTGACATTTTATGGATTTGTATAATTTATTCAGCGACAAATAAATTAATTCATTTGTAATACATTCGGCAGATTAATTAACCGTTTGATTGCATCGCTTCGTTTTATCGCGTTTTTTTATGATTTTATTTTCTATATTGCAAAAGTTGAATTTTTTTTCTAAATCTCTAATAAAATTCTCTTCAGACTTCAATTCAATCTTGATCCAGTTTTAAATCTCAATTCAATTGCACATTTCCACAATTAATATTTAATTTCCGTGTGGCCTCGCGGAAGCATCGCATTTTTTCTTTTTTCTTCTTTTTTCTCTTTTCTTCTTTTTCTTTTTTTTCGTATTACAATGTTCTAAAAATAGTCGCTATATAAATATATTAGTAAAATTGTATGAGATCGAGTATTTTGTAAATAATTTTATTCGATGCCATATGTTTCTCCTTAATTTTAATAATAAAGAAATTTGAAATAAATTCAAGAATAATTTGTTACATCGATCCCTCCTGGCTCGAGCAATCGATATTTCGAAACTTCTGTTAAAGAAGAGACTCCCCAAGTCGGGAATATAAGTTCGCGCATAGATCTGAAGTGGAATACTTTCTCTCCCGGGAAGTGTTCTCTCTCCGCTACTCGGTTCACATGGTATTTTCGAATAGAATGGGATACACACATACCGGTAACGGTGTGTCCTCACGAAAGATAAATAAAACAGAGAGAGAACACCGGAGCGGCCGCATGTGCCACGTATACGACGATTGCAAATACGGTCCCCCCCCTTTCAAAAGGAGCTCTTTGCCGGTAGCCGTCCCCGGGGCCCGTTCTCGAAGTCGGGGGGGCCACCTTATTCTTGTCCTCTGTTGGACATATATACACGCGAGAGCGTATATATTTTCCAGAAGTATCGTATGCGCGGTATATACGGTATACAGGTGGCTCGGGCCTTAAAAATGCAGTAAAGGAGGAGAGTACATAAGGTCAAGAGGGTGGTTACGAGTGCCGGCGGGTTTCTTGAGTGCCAAACGATTCAATGTAGAGCCCCTTTTACGACCTTTCAGTTTCGTCTCTCTCTCTCTCTCTCTCTTCTCTTTTTCCTTCTTTCGCATCAGCATCTCCTCTCGCTCTTTCTCTTCCTCTCTCTTTCTCTTCATCCTGCCTTTGCGCCGTTCCCTTATATTCTCTTCTTTATGCGATTCTATCTGCGCCACCCAGCTTTCTGGGTCGAGTATGCACGAGCGTTCGACCGAAAAGCGCTGATGATCGCCGCCCAGAGCCGCGACGATCCGACATTTTTAGATGCATCAGTCGGAAGCGCGGCTTTATAAAGAGGAGAGAGAGATTTATGCTTTCTTCCCCATATAATGCATATGTCTGAAAATGTGAAAGTCACATGCGCTAATGCAGGTTTGCAGCGTTATTTCTATGCGGGAAAGAAGAGTGCTATAGCGGTTACATTACGTAGTTACGTAGAGAGCATTTGGGTTTTCTCTGAAATCTTGAAACTTGAAACTGCAGAATGACGTTGGTTATTCCAAATTTAACGAAGCGATATTATTCTCCACGTTTATTCCACAATTAATTTCAAGAACTTTTTAACAAAATTTTTAATAATTGATTTAATGCTGTGTCGCAGGACATTAATTTATGTAATTATCAATTTAAAAATATGTAACTTTGGTTTAAAATGTAATCTGTCATTATGTTTTTAAATTTTGTATTATTTTGTAATTCATTTGTATTTTGTGTTTCGAATTGTAATTTACTAAATTTGTGTGCTATTTTTATGGGACTGACGTTTTTCTAAAAGATTGTTTACTTGAATTTTTTTGTATTGATAATTACATAAACAATTTTAGTGAATTAAAATTAATGTTTTTTTTTTTCAATAATTTAGCCTTTAAAAAATTAAGAATGACATGTACGATATCAGGAACATATAGGAACATTTGCCCAACATCGGAAATTACCATTTTTCACATTTCCACTTAAAAAACAAAATGGATTATATCATCGAAAAAGTTTAGTTTATTTATCGCAGTTAGAAGTCCGTGTAATATTCAATTTTTATTTTCTAAAAAAGAATCTTGTCCAAACATGAGGCTTTAAAAATGGGTCCGATATATTAGGCACACTTCCCTCATCCGGTTAGCCTCATCATTTCGCTCTGAAAAACCCTTCTTCTTTATTGCGAAATTTTTTTTTCTTAATATCGTATTCCGAACCCTTCGTTTTAATCTCACATCGATACGTTCCTTTTCAATTTCGCCCCGAAACTCCTTTCGGGCAACGTGTCGCCGGCGGCGGCGGGGAACACGTTTTTTCCGTGAGAGCACGAGAGGGAACGTTTACACGGGACCTCAGCACGAACTGTGCTTAACTGATTTCGCGGCCGAGGCGCTTCTGTTAAAGAGAGAAGACGCTCCTTATAGCCGGCGGCGGATGGCGGAAAAGATGGATAGGGGACGAGGGCTATTCTTTAGTTGCTCGCGAGGCGAGAAGCTAACGTAAAAAAAAAAAAAAAAAAAGCAGCTCGCACGAGAAGACGGATTATTCGCAGGACCGACACGACTTTACGATCTTTACCATTAACCCGCTTTTCCGCTTTATTGGCGCGTCGTCCAATTGCACGTCGTTTCGAGCGCGAGTCATTAACGAGAGCCGTCCTGCTGTTATTTTTTTTCTCATTTTCCAAACTCGCAAACTTCTCCTCTTGCAAGTGCATTCTCATTGCAATCGATAGGAATGTGTTGTCTAACGACAGGTATTGCGAGATACGTTAACTATGCGCGCAACGAACACTTTGCACTTTGTAGTTTTTCATATCAATGGCTCGCTATTGATCGCGGCGAATATCCATAATATATCCTATCGGTCGTATAATGCAAATGATTTGCACACTTGCATATTTGCATATTTGCGATACGTGCTTTCGGCATTAAAACTGAGATTTCTGAGAGTCTCAATTTTAATACTGAAACCAGACATTTTTTACACACAAAAAGCTATACATTATGAGAAAATTTCATATAAATTGAAACTGTATGCAAATATACATTATAAGTAATATTCGTATAAATTGAAACAGTATGCAAATTCGTCAGTAATCTCAGTTTTAATACTGAGACCACGAGATATTTTATACACAAAAAGTTATACATTATAAGAAAATTTTATATAAATTGAAACAGTATGCAAATTATTTGCATTGCGCAACTGATAAGATATTGATTGGATGAGGCAAGATTCTGCGATCGGCAGAATTCCGTGGTCTTCGAGTCTTTTTTTCGCCGTCGATCGTTTCAGCTACTTGGGTATAACTTTTTTCGGAAGCTAATCGCAAAAACCACCGGCCGGAGTCGCATAACGCGGTCCAAAAGGGGATATCTTAATTCATCCTATCATTTGCATGCCGATTTTACGACTCATTCTCATTCTTCTTTTACGATTTTTGTGCCCACGTATCTCTCTCTCTCTCTGTGTGTGTGTGTGTGTGTGTGTGACGATTTCATAAAGTATACTTTTAGTCAGGGATATCGCTCACATCTTCCGGCAAAAAAGAAATATTTCTTAAGTATCGCATTTTTTTTGGAACATAAAATAAAAATTTATTATTGAAATCAATTTTAGAAAATGCATTGCAATTTCGCGCTGAATAATATCTACATATTATATATTCGAAAAGAATATAAAGTATAAAAATAAAACTCTGAATAAATTATTTATTCTGAAAAGAGGAAAAGAGAAATTATTTTTTTAAATGATCTAATAATGTAATGCAGTTGTCTAAGGCAACATAAGATTCTCATAAACGTTACTTGAAGAAAACGTGATCTTTAAAACGATGTATTAATTACGTGTCTAATGGATGATAACGAAAATATATGTATTTGCAATAAAATTACTCGATTAATGGGAAGACCTGCAAAATCGCGATTGTAATTCGAGAATGCTTAAAAACTTGAGAATGTTTAAAAAGATCAATCAAAAGAAAGTAATCAATTTGCGGCGAAGGGGAGGGAAGAGAGAAAGAGAGAGAGAGAGAGAGAGAGAGAGAGAGAGAGAGAGAGAGAGAGAGAGAGAGAGAGAGAGAGAGAGAGAGAGAGAGAGAGAGAGAGAGAGAGAGAGAGAGAGAGAGAGAGAGAGAGAGAGAGAGAGAGAGAGAGAGAGAGAGAGAGAGAGAGAGAGAGAGAGAGAGAGAGAGAGAGAGAGAGAGAGAGAGAGAGAGAGAGAGAGAGAGAGAGAGAGAGAGAGAGAGAGAGAGAGAGAGAGAGAGAGAGAGAGAGAGAGAGAGAGAGAGAGAGAGAACTATGGAAGGAATGAACGAAAGAACATAACGGAGAGAGAACTGCGCGGTGGGATTACTTAAGTCGTAAATGTCAAATATGCAAACATTGCGTTCAGAATTATAATCCGCCCCTGCATGCGCGCGTTTAATATTCTCGTTTTCCCTCCCGGCTTTCTGTGCAAAGGCCGAGACCGACGTCATAACACGGACGGATCACGACTCTTGACTAATGACATACGTACATTGGACATACGCTGGACATTTATTTAACAAACTTATATTTACGTTCCTATTTCAATTCAAAGATGACATTTTAACGCCACGGATATCTACGATCGATTTTTCTCCTCGATCAATTATGATAGGCATCGAGATGTCGAAACCTGCTGATAATTCAGCGTCGACTGATAATGATTTCTGGGAGAGTCTCATCGAGAGGAGTAAGAAGTAAAATGACGATAAAAAATAACGTGCGTCTCTGCTCTTACTCTTTTGTAACATGTTAAATAAATTCGTATATTTTGACAAGTGCAAAGTATTAATTCTGTTGAAAATTTAATTACGAAGTTTCTGTATTTATTTAATAATGGCAAATAGCGCCTTGACTTTCTGATTTTTTTTTTTCTATAAAATATTTGCAATACGTTTGCTTATTTCCAAGAATATCGTTCATATTTTTATATGAATATTATGCAAAATTTTATGCAATTTCTGAGAACGACACAATATCTAACTCCTCTTATGTATTTCTGTTTCAGGTAAGTACCGAGTGCATTGACCCCGAAGATATCTGTATTCTTATTTTTTCCTCGATAAGGCGCTTTCGAGAAGTCCGTCGGTGCGTATTATAATCGCAGGTAGGAACAGGTATGAGACAAAAATTTCAAATAAGACTGCAGATTACACCGGCAATTTTGAAACGCGTTTTATATATCGCATATTCGCTCGAACTTACTCGAGGAGAGGTAATTTAGTTGTGAGTAGGGAATTTGAATTTCTTCGTTTCGATTTCGCCTCTCGTTCTTCAATGTGAGCGTTTACGTGTGTACATATACATATACGGTGCGTTGAAGAACCCTGCTCACATACATGCATAGTTGCTGCGAGCAAGAACGAGCGAGACGTACGTACAGCGGAATGTCGGACATTCCGGTGCAAAAATGCAAATGAACAGATTGCGCCACGAAATTGGGATGGCTCCCCGATGCCTCGTAACACGATGTCAGCAGTCGAGATAACGGCCTTTCTCTTTCGGGCAATTCGGCCTCGGGCGCACACGCCCCCTCGTCAAAAAGCGTAAAAAATAAAAACAGGAGATATGACTTTATCCGGTTTTTAATTGTGACGCTAGACATCACGGAGGATCAGTAACTCATGCGTTTTATCGAGACGCAGCCGCATCGTCGTCGATAAGAATCGAGAGAATCGGGAATGCAGCCAAGAAAATGTTGATTCGACCGCGATAATTAATAACGAATCGTTTGCTGCGCGTAAAATAATGCGACGAACGCTAAGAACACCACGTTTCATTTTTTTTTATTAATGTTTAACACGATACTTTATTTTTATTAATATATTTATTACATAATTATTGTCCTCGAATATAATTCTCACGCTATCTATTTAAATTTCTCGCAAATTAGAAATTAAAGCTCTCAACAGAGACTTCGGGAAAAACTTTTAGTAGGATATATTAAACAAATCCAACCTTAGACATTTCAAGACTTGACGTAAAAGAAATTAAAAAAAAATAAGGTTAAAAAAAATAAAGACTTTTAAAACCTTCATAAACGGGAGAGAAAATCTGTCTTTTTAAAAGTAATACTTTATTTATTTCGAAATTTTGCTTTAATGCGATTTGTCTGACGGATATTTTCGCTTCGCGAGCGTTGTGGCGAACAGAGAAAAAAAAAATAAAAAGGAAGAAAAAGAGAGGAGAGATGGCAATTCTTTTTGCGGCTCGCCGCTATTTCAGCCGCCATTGTCTCACGGGAGAAACGGTGCCACATCGTTGTGGACGCCTTTGTCGCGTCGGCCGGTTATTATTTTTACCTTTGATACACACAGATTGGGGTGGTCGACACGATGCTATCTAACGTCGCCGCATTTCCAATCCAATTCGCGCCTCGCGCGAAATGAATCGACATTTTTGCGACGCATGCGAGAGAAGTCTCTTGAAATATATATGCACTTTATAAAATTACAGCTTACGCACATTTAGAGATGAAAATCTGAAAAAGAGATGAAAAGAGAAAAATTTTAAACACGATATATATATATATTTACTAAACCCCGTTTCCTGTCAGAAATTTGATTTAGCGCAGGCGCGTTCCGCATATCGAGAAAAGAAAAAAAAAAAGAAATGAATCGAGGCGCTGTCCAAGAATCGCTGTCGTCGCAGCCTGATTGAATTTTAACACCCCGTATAGAGTTATCGGGGATTTATCGTCCCCTCGCAGGCGTGTAAATCAAACCGAGAACGATCGCCGGCTTTCCTCGAGTTACAAGTTTCATCGTCCCGGGTCTCTCTCGGCCGTCGATCATGCGTATCCCGACGCGTTACCAAACTTTTTCGTGTATTTTACTGTTAATCCATATTCGAAACCCCCTCCCCCCTCCCCTCCCTGTCGATAACCCCTTGAGACCCCTTCGCGCCCGGAAGCCGCGTATCCCAAAAACACATAAAATTCTATTAAAACTTTCTTATTCCGCGCTCGACGTGTACACGTCACCTTATCTCTCCCCTCGTCTGCTCGCTGTTCACCATCACAATGGAAATTTCTTTTCCCGATAGACCAGCCGAGAGCCTATAAATCGTGATTAGTTGTTGCGATAGCACCGTCTGGTATTGCTTGCGGCGTGCCCTTATCTGTTATTACATATTAGGAAATAGCGAAGGCGTTAAATGTCGGAGAATTCGCCCTTTGCTCTCTTGGTGTCTTGGATTTTATCTTAAACTATCTTGTGATATCATATTGCAACATGGGAAAATTTTCATTCATTGTTTTCTCGTTATTGTGAGAGATTTGGCTTTTCGTATGAAAAAAAAAATTAAAATCGTTATTAGAAAAGAGATATTTCTATTTTTTCCGGATAAAAATGTTGAATAAGAAAATAAGTCGGATCAAACTTTACACATTGGTTTTTTATTCTAAAATTAAAATTCTACATTTGGAAAATGTTGATAAAAATTGTGAGATTTGGCTTTTTATAAAAAAAAAATTGAAATTGTTATTAGAAAAGAGATATTTCTATTTTTCCCTGATAAAAATGTTGAATAAGAAAATTAATCAGATCAAACTTTATACACATTGGTTTTTATTGAGTTTCATTCTAAAAATAAAATTCTATATTTAGAAAATGTGAATAAAAATACTAATGTCCTCGCGGATGATTAAACGCGCGACATAATATTTCCGAGAAGATTCTGGATTATGGATATCCCAATTCTCAAATCTCTCGCTTATTACGCTTTTAATTACAGTAGTAAGTACAGGAAACATTATAATTTCGTTAATGCACGTTTATTCGCTTGGGGATGTTTAAATAAATGAATATGCTTTGCGCAAATGAAGTTATTATGTCTAAAGGATATATTTTGTCGAAGCCAGTTTGTGTTTCGTTATTTATTATACATGGAAAATTCTCATATTTTACATTAGTGTAAATATAATATATTTTGTTAAATAATATATTATATGAAATATAATATATTTTCTTATATTATATTATATTATATATTTTATTATATAAATATATTAATATATATTTTATATATTCTTCTATCTTATATATTTCTCTTTCTCTTTTTCTCAAGTATATCATTATAAGGAAAAAACTGAAAAAAAATATATTAAAATATTAACAAAAGAATTATTAGAGAATGCACTTTAATCGATATATACAACAATACTCATCCATCAACTCCTAGTACAATTCCTAGAATGAGTGATGTTTAATCCTAGAGAGATTTAACGATTTTCATCCGCCAGCGACGCGTAATAAGCGGCAACATTTAAATTCGCGCAACTGCATAAGCATCGCAAGTTCTCGTACGTATAAGCCTTCGATGTCGAATGCATTCCCCTTCTTCTCACTCTCTCTCTCTCTCTCTCTCACTCGATTCGTGCATTCGTTCTCCCTTGCAGAGGACCGGCTGCACTCACGGCGGTCAGGTATGCCAAGCTTGCAGACGAAAAAAATAAACGCAGAAGAAATATAGAAAGACAAAAAGAACGGGAGGACATTGAGAGGGAAGGTAGGGAGGGTGAAGAGGATGTTGAGAGGAAGGAGAAAGAAAAACGCAGAAGGAGCGAGAGAGATGCAGCGAATGCAAGTTGCAGTCGAAGAAGAAGAAGAGAGAGAGAGAGAGAGAGAGAGAGAGAGAAGAGGGACAAGACGAGAAGAACGAGAGGGGAGAAATAAGGACGAGGGTAGCCTGACCTGGACGACCCGGTCTCTAAACAATCGAGCCGATCGGTCTTCGAAATATCATCAGCTCCCGTGAACACGTTTTTACATGTCCGTTTTTATATCCTGTGACGCGAGAGGAGGCTCTCTTCATAAAACCCAAATAAACGACGCGATACACGATAACGCGTTGAAATATATATCTATATATATACGGCTAAACTCTAAATGGAATTCCGCTAACGAGATTAATTCGCCAGCGCGTCCAACTGTGAAAATCTCCTCCCCCCGGAAAGACATCGACCGGTGATACGGTTGATAAAGGGATAGGCGTAAAATTCCAAGTGTATTCGACGCTTGATTAATCTTTAATTCAGCGTTTCCGCCTTTGTTCCGTACAAGCGGATTATTGGATTATCGCGATATCGCTTCCTTTCAGGCGCCGCAAAGTGCTAAATTCTGTAAAGTTCGAGAAAACTTTCCCGAATGTTGTAAAACAAAGTAATAGGATATATACTCGAGTAGGAAAGAGATTTATTTCTTATCACACACACATATTTCTTATAATAATTTATATAAGAATATTTTTCCCTTCTCTCTATCTGTGGAAATAATCAATTAAAAAACCATATTTTGCTGAACAGGTCGTAATACATAAAAAATTGATGAAAAATAAATGAAATTGGAAATACTAAAGATAAGACTGGGAATATTTTTCCCTCCCCCAGCTGTGGAAATAATCAATTAAAAAACCATATTTTGCTGAACAGATCGCAGTGCATAAAAAATGATAAAAAATAAATAAAATCGGGAATATACTAAAGATAAGACTGTCTGTATTTATGATAATAGCTTTCACTGCAATATATCGTTCTATCATTATTAGGAAATGAATCTTATTGATGTTCTAATTGCTAAATAAATAGTCAGGGGAGACGGTGTGACAGACTCATTGGTCCATGTCAGAGTATTCGCGACTAAGCCTCCGCTGCGCGACACCGAGTCTTGAATTTAATTTGCATTACGTGCCAGAGAGAACGGTGTATCGCTTCCCAATTAAAACCGTAGGATTATCGACAAGCTCTCGACATCATATTAGTACACGCGCGAGTGTGAAAGCATTAACCGTTATAAAGTGTCTCGTTCCGGGACAAATAAATCCCCCGCACGTAATAGCGATGATATAACTTGTGAGCTCAATTAATATCCCCACGCGTTTTGCAAGATTTGTCTCGAAGAGAAGTCGAGTTTAATTCGAAACAATTTCCCAATACAAGCAATTAAAGAGTAGATGTTGTTAAAAATCGATGCGTCGATTATACAAGACTATTAAAAATCAATAGTTATTAATGATTATTAGTTTTGAATTTTAATAAGGAGGATGATCTATCTCTCGCGTAATACAAGTATTGTACATTCGAGGTAATAATTTTATTTAATTGTCTAAAATTATGTACGACGGGGCACAACTGCATTGGGATAATGAAATATCGTCGTATTTGATTTCAAAGTAGTGATTATTCAGCTGACCCTTTTACGAGCGCGTTATGCTTCCCACTTTTAATCGCAAAATCCTTTTAACTCCGCTTCCACGTACATTTAACATTTTGCAG
Organism: Lasius platythorax; assembly: GCA_963971435.1. NCBI lineage: Eukaryota > Metazoa > Arthropoda > Insecta > Hymenoptera > Formicidae > Lasius > Lasius platythorax. The sequence goes on along the minus strand of OZ020540.1, from coordinate 7,098,566 downwards.
AACGGCTTTATCGCAAGTAAAAATTGAATCTCCTATGTAATCATATTACTCCGAACTCTCTCGCGCTTTCATTATACCGCCATATATCCAGCGTCGTTGCATTTAACGCTGTGATTTCGTATTGCGAGGCGAAAACGCTTTCGACGCTCAAAGAAATAAATTCAATCGCTTTAAATGCGTAGAATTAAAAGAGTCACAATGCGTTACGAGAAGATTATAAAATATAAGAAAATAATGGTAAGATTTTAATAATATTAAAATAATTATATTAATATACATATATGTATATATTAAAATAATTATATTAATATAATACAATTATATAAAACCAGTCTCTTCATAATTATATTTTAAACATTGCCAATAAAAATTCGTAGTATTTACAATATTAAATAAAAATCTAAATAAATGTATGTATATATAGGGTTTATTTCTTGTGAAAACATATGGAAAATCTGGAATTCTTCGGGATTTTTTTAATTAGAAAAATCAGGGAATCTTCATGTATAAATGTATGAATCTTCAGGAATAAAAAGTATTAGATAATATAATAGCATACAATAAAAAAATTTGTTTTAAAAAGTTGCATCTAAAATTCTCTACTTTTACCTGGAATTTTAGACAAAAAGATCTAAAAGATCAGGGAATTCTTAGGGAATTTTTTACAAGATTTGAGTAGACACTCTGAATATGACAATATATATTAATAAAAAAAATATATATATACATTTTTATATATTAATTATAGATATAAATAGAATAGTATAACACAAATTAAATTAGCTATTAATTTATTGATACGAAATAATTTATAAATTATATTTGCGTATACGTGCGATAAATATCCACACGATGTGCGCGGAAAAGCCGCGTTTTCGCTCATGGTACCGCATTCGCAGGATTCCGATTGTTCACAGGACGAAACCTGCGGTTTTCCAGCGAGTTCGGGCGGTCTCGTGCGACCGCCCGCCGAGAGTTTAGCCTCAAATTAAACTACCACCGCCGATGTTTACATCGCCGCGTGTAAATCCGAATGCTACAACGCTTACAATTAGTGGAATACACGCGATGATGCACCGCGCGTGCAAAGTTTTCCGCCGCGATTACACGCGCACGAAGAAACTGCAGCACCGGAGAAACATAACACGTGACACGATAACTTTGAAATAGTTTTAAGCGAGCAATTCATAAAATTATACCGAATCGAAAATATACACTATATGGATAGATATATATACAGATATATATACATGTTACATTTTAAAAAATATGCTTAAATATATAAAAATACATCGCGTTTTAGAAAACAATGTTTCGAACAAAAGTTGTTTGATTTTAAGGGGAAAAGAAGTTGATAATTTTGAATTTTAATTAAGGTCATTTTGCAAGGTCATTTAAAGGTCAACCTAGTTTATATATATATGGATTATATACAGTAATATCGATTCCATAATTTCCGTAATTTTGTGCAACTCTGTAACACAAGTTTAAAGAGTAAGTTTCTATTAAATAGAGAACCTCTCTTTGTGCCACTTTGGTCTTCACTATTCGCTGACACCTTGTAAAAACGCCTAGGGTTCCTACAATTCATGCAATTGTGCACATAAAATTCCCGATGTCCAAAATATGAATTTTTCATCGTGATGACATTTTATTTTCTTTAGGTTTGGGTCTATGAAAAATTCATATTACGAGCATTACGAACTTCATGTACGCTGTTTGCGTATAGCAACACAGTGAATTTTTAACGTAAATAAATGTTTATTTCTCAGAATGTAACAGAGATGTGTAATGATTTTGCTTCACAGATTAAGAACAATAATTTTTTTGAAAACGATTAAATTAAATCTTATAAAAATCTTAAAAAAATCTTATAAAATCTTAAAAAATAAAATCCGTGTGTATATGTAATAAAATTCGATATTAAAAACATAACTCGCGAGGCTAATATTTTCCAGCTCGTTTTTATACATATTTCTTTTATTTCCCGTGAAACAGCCTAAATTTCACGGTTCCGTTTAAATTTGCGATTCCGTCTATCGCGCAGAATTCTGCATTCTCTCTGTTATTTTTCGCGCGCGGGAAATTATCGTTCGTCAGACTGGTCGACAAACAAAACGCGGGAGAGATTTCCCTTAAATAAGGCGGGGAAAACGCCGACGAAGCGACCGATTATCGCGGCTCGACGAGCGCGCTGATAGCTCTGTCGATTCGTGAAATCGTGTCCGGTGCATCGATGCACTCGCGAGTAGAGTGAGTAGGCGGGGGGTGAGTTTGCGGGGGGGGGAGGGGGTTGGAACACAGACGAGGGTGGAAAGCCTTCCATGTCCGGACTGATGGGTCGGCTGGCACGACTACTCGATTGGAAATCGCGGCTCGATCACGAAAGGTTTGTTTTGCCCCGTCGTGTCGTTGACGCTCTTCGCGACGTACAAGGATGTTTTATTAAAGCGACGTGATCCATGGCGTAGATTATGATGGATGGTCCCCGCGCGAAGGGAAGGAGAGGAGATGAATTAGAAAAGAATCGCTTTGTGTACGTGCGTCGAAAATTATCATTTTGTTCGCTGAAATTACACCAAATAATCTGACGATAATACATACATTGAATAATGATTTTATTATACACTCATCGTCACAATGAGTAGAGTAAATGGAAAATAAAGTATATAACGAGGATACACTTTTTAAGGTTTTATATATAAATTTTAATAAAATAAAGATCTTTCTTTAGTTATATTTTTTTTCATCGAACTTTAGTAATTCGCGTTTAATTAAACTAGATTTTATTAATATATTTGAATATGTATGGTCATTTTTTAAGTGTTTGACATTAGATAGATTAGCGCGTGAAATACTATAGTATCCCAAAGATATACAAATCTTTCTCATTAATTAAAGTACATTTTTGTGAATGATCATTGATTTTGTGAATGATGTACCTTCCAATAATCTCTTTACTGATCAAGCGAAATATAAAAAAAAATAAACAAAAAATCATGGTCAAAAGAGTAGGTACATTTTTATTAAAATGACAACAATATAATAAACTGTATAAACAATTTTTTTATAAAATGTAGCGAAATGTAGCTGATGTGTGAATTCTATCTTTTCTACTATTTTTCAAATAAATTCAAAAAGAAAATGAAAATAAAAATTTAACTTGAAGTGTGGATGAATTTTTTAATTAAAAATAAACTATTTTTTAAACGCTACAAATTTGTTCATTTAAGATACGGTGTGACGCTCCACGCGATGAAACGTGTATCAAAACCTAACGCGCCAATTTAAGGGTTAATGTCACGCGAAATATGAAATGTGTCGTAAAAGTGGTTATGAAAATATGAAAATGAATCAATTTTCCAAAGAGTGTCTTATAAATCCCCTTTACATTTTATTGTTCGAATAAATTCTACACGCACGAAGGGCTCGGAAGTTCCAGCGACGTCAATGGACGTCGCGGCACTTTAAAGCACACTAATCTTCTTAATGCATCATCAGACATTCAAGCAAACACATCCTCCCGGAGGCGAAGTACCAACTTCGTTTCACCGCGACTCGTTGAACTCGTTTAATTGAAGGCGTTACGTGCCATGATTCGTTCGTCGAGGTTGTCGGCGAACACGACACGAGCCCTTTGTTTCCAGCGTAACGCGCGCATACAGAGAGGCGGGAAATCAGGAAGTCCTTCGTTCTCTCCCCGCGTGCGCTCCAGAGAAGATAAGATCGTCGCCGGTCCTCTGATCCATATATATGTATATACGAGCGAGGGCGAGAAAGTGAAGTGAGCTCGCGTGCGATTAGCATAATGCGTCAGATACGCGGTTGACCCAACCGAGAGCGTTTACAAACGTCCCCTTCGTAAACGTCACGCGGGAACGCGTCGTGCATCATGCGTGATGCATGGACGCGGTGGTAGCGCGTCGATAACACGAATACGGAAAAGTTTTGTGAATATTTTATTATTAATGACACAGCTAATATATTTTTATTCATGTAAGGATGAACCCCGACAATGAGCCCAATATCGTACACTTGAATTTCTTTACTGATAAATGCTGCACTCTCTTGGAAGCGCGAGTGAGTGACAAAATTTATTATGTTTCTAAAGCCAAAAGCAAAAATAACTTAATTCATAATTTCAATAAAAATAATTGATTATTTATTTGTGAATATAACTATTTAAATAAAAAAACTGATTTATTATTTTTTTAAGATCATTGGATTGGATAGCAGTTAAAAAGTATTAAATATTTTTTTTTTTAATAAAATACAAAGAAGATAAAGTGATTTTTATTTTTTAGTTAAAACAACTTAGTTCATAAGTTAAATCAGAAAAACCGACATTTTCTTTTGTGATTTTTAGTCTAGTATTCTAGTTTTAATAACAGATTTATTAATAACTTTCCACTTAAACCGTGGTTAGTGTTAATATAGAAATAAAATAAAACTGATTTCTTTTTTAAAATAATAGCAGCAGTACAAAATAATTTACTTTTTCAAAGCGAAATGTAAAAAGGACGAAGTGATTGTTAATATTGTTATTTTAAAAAGAAGAATAATGATAAATTAATCTTTATATAAATACTTGTCTTAATTGCTTCTTTTTTTTGTGCAGTATAACGTTAGTTGTGGAAGTAAACGAAGTAGTCAGTTTGTCGATGTAAATTATTTCAATTTTGGTTATCTACAAAAATTTTTGCGTACGTACGTTTAGAATGAAAAGGTAATGAAGGTATTTTTTTCCTTAACATATGTGTATGCAATCTGTAGGTTATTAGTCTTTTAATTTCATTGATAAAAGTTAAGTTGTAGACTTTTGTATTCTCGTTCGGACAGCCATATTTCTTTCATGAATACTTGCCTAATATCGTACACTCACTGATATTGATGCTTAAAAATATGTAACTTTAGTTTAAAATATAATAAAAGGTTATTTATTTGAATTTTTTCTATATGTATTGATAATTAAATAAACGATTTTAATGAATTAAAATTAATGTTTTTTTCAATAATCTAGCATTTAAAAAGTCAAGAATGAGGTGTACGATATTAGGAACATAGTGTGCCTAATATCGGAAATCACCACTTTCACTAAAAAAATGGATTATATTATCGAAAAAGTGTTGCTTATTTATTACAGTTAGAAGTCAGTGTAAACCACGTGATTTATTCAATTTTTATTTTCCCCAAAAATCTTGTCCAACTATGAGACTTTAAAAATGGATCCGATATTAGGCACACTTCCCTTAGACTTCAAGGAAGGCGAGCTTTCCTGCCTTTTCTCATCTCGACGGAATTAATCAGCGATTGAAAGTTAATCAGCGTAGATTTTATACGTCAGAGAGACGCGATACTCACTTATCGCGAAACTTTCCGCGCGATTCTCTCTTGGAATTCAAGATACGCGCGAATGATCTCGGCTGCTCTCTTATCGGCGAGTCGCAGCGAAGATTCCCGAACGCAACGGAGTCAAGGGTGGCTGACCCCCTTCGCGAATCAGCTGTTCAAGTCGTCGTTACATCGGGGCCGGCTAGAAGGGGCAGGTAGGGGACGGTTAGAGAGCGGAAAAAGGGGGGGAGGGGAAGGCGCACCACCTCGGGCGGCGAGTCTCAAAGCATACCGTAGAGAGCGACAGAAAGAACGAGCGAGGACAGGGGCGGGAGAGAGAAGGAACGAACTCGAGAGAGAAAGGGCAGAGCGGCAAGTCGGACGAAACGAGAGAGAGTGAGAAAGAAGGTCACAAAAGGAGAGAGCAGACGCGTGGGAGAGTTCAGTTCTGTCAGGGTGGTGCTCAACCTGGCACAGGTGAACGGAAGTCCGAGAGAGTCCAGACTCGAAACCTATCCTCGAGCTCGTTCCAGAGAGCTCCATTAGCTCGTGGGAAATTCGATCTCCTCAAGCGATGCTCGTCTCGACGGCCGATGTTGATTCTGGAACGCGCGCCTGCCGCTTCTCTTTCAATAGAGGTTCCTTAGATTTTTTTTTTTTTTTTTTTTAATAATATAGTACGCGCGCTCTCTTCTCTTCTCGACGTTGAATCAAGGAATGATTTCGAGTGGCTCGCATTGATGAAAGAGTTTGAGGATCGTCGGCTTGATCGATGTGTGGAATAAAGTTCGTTCGGTGGGATATGACAGTCGTGACTCGGTGGATCGTGGACACTTGAATCGATCGTATATGTCGATCTATTAATGCGGTACGCGACGATAATATGATAATTAATGTATAATGTAGCGAGACTCTCCGTAGCGTGTCCGACGACCGTGGAAAAAAAATATTCGAGCCGTAGAATATAAATGGTGTGTAAATGGACACATAATAAATCGACTGAATAGTCGAATGGAATTCTTAAATAACGTGTCGCGCATCTGCTGAATATTTCATTTCTAATTATTAAATTAAATTTCGCAGTAAAAACGTCAGGAACGTATTCTTTGCAATATTTCAAGTCAGCCTCTCTGAAGATCTAGATTGAGACATAATTATAAAGTTTTATTTTTAAAATATTTTATATTTAATACGTAAAAATATAAAATATTTAAATATTAAATAATATAATTATTAATATAAAAATATTTAAATACTACATATAATAAATATTAAATAAATATTTTAATATTACATTGAAACTTATCAAGAATTAACATTTAAAATCAAGATTCCGAAAGTCTATCTTATTTAAGAGAAAGAAGTATTGTGATAAAAGAAAAAAGATCGTTTTACGCTCGCATCTTTGGGGAGCGAAGTTTTGAAATTCTGGAGGTTTTATTATTTCAAAAGCACTTTCCTCGCGCGCGAAGCTCCTTTATTCCCTCTCGCGTTCCTTTCCTTTCTCTAATTTCCGCCCCGAATTTTCGGACGAAACACGCGGCGGCGACTTTCGACCCCGGGCCAAATTATCGCGCGAGCTCGTTTCGTCAGTAAAAGGCCGCCGCGAGTCTCGAGACTGTCCGCCGCCGAAATTGAATCAATTAGGAGACAGCGTTCTTTTTTGTCGTGTAATTTACGACGTCACGCCGACGCGACGTCCCGAAGGTTATCGCGAATTATTGCGCGCTACTAACGATTGCACGCCGCGCGCGCGCTATTATCTGTGATTACGACACCGGATCCCGATGCTCTTGCGAATTGGACCAATTAGAAAACATTCCGTTGTATCGACAGAATGATTATGTGTCTGCTGTAAAATACAGGTCGGACTGTCGAATTGGATTGATCAGAATGATTGGTCATTAAGCATTCGGAAGTGTGTTACACAATTCTCCGCAAGGATGTCAATTATCGCTGATAAAAAGAAATTCGTTTACACGAAAATATATATTATTATATATATTATTAATCATTATATAATATATAATATTTATATATATATAATATAATCTATATATATGTATATATAATATATAATATATATTATTTTATATATTATCGTATATATTATCATCTTGAAGTTCTCGTTAAACGGATTTGCATGTTTTTGCAGAAAAATATTATTTTTTTTCTTTTAAATTCTTCGGGATTTTGATATGAGCAATATATAAAACATGATATGATGAAACTATATAAGCACGGATACAAAAAGACATTGAAGTTAAGAGATAAATTTACGAAAAAAAATTGTAAAGAATATTTTTCCATATTTATATATATATATATATACATAACATATATTAGCGACGGCTAAAATCTTTTAGAGATTATTCAGAGTCATGATCTTGATGACATATGTCAAGGTTACGATCATTCGAAGTTGAGTTTTCTTATCTATATATTTATCTTATAATGTTTAAATATATTATATGACCAGTGAATCGTTTTGCAACATTACTTTTAAGATTGACATTTTTTATTCTTATTTTTATGATTAACATTATTTTTATTTTACGATATAAATTATGGTTTCGTCTTCACTTTTAAAAACTTCGATTCTGACGAGCGGAGAGATTTCAAATATTCTGTATCAATTTACATTTGAATCGTTCGTTATCATCGGGACAAACGATGCAATGTCTGCGGTTACATAGCACGCGCCATGTTCTGTTTGTGTCCAGAGAGTCGCATAAATAATCCGAGAGAGGAGAAATATGTCGGTGATACGAGGCATAGAATTACGAAAGTAGTACAAGTTAGCCCGAGGGGGATATTATACCGATGACAGCTTAATCAATGAACTGTCGAACGCGGTCACGTTTCAGCGATTAGCGTTTGAGCAAGTAGAACGCACGATTCTTCTCAAAACGTCAAAAACGAGAACGAACCAGCGTTACCGGATGTCGATTGAAAGCGTAAACAGACTTATGCGTAACGCAAATGAATGCTAATATATGAATTCGCTGACGAACTCTGTCTGTCTCTCTCTCTCTCTCTCACTCTCTCTCTCGTTATTTTTCTAATATTAAAATATCATTCTATATTCTATTAAAATTCCATTAAATTGAATTCTCTAACAATTCTATTAATTAAAATCCTATTCGATTAAATTCTATTAATTCTTCAGTCGTTGACAGGAGAGAGTTGAAGAGTTATGAAATTGTTGATGATCGGTTAATAAATTTTTTGCCATTATAAAATCGCAACGAAATCTCTTCTCTGTATATTCTGCGATCATATTTTATTTTTTATTTTAACAATCGTGCTGAATCTTCGCGATAGTCACAGACGGAGATAGAAAAATATCGCAAGGAAATTTATCGTACGACGGAAAGCGAAAAAGAGCGAACTTTGGAAACGAAAACGTCGAGCGACTGTTGGCACTGGCGAGGAAGAAGCAGAGGAAGAAAGGGATGAAGATGAAGAGGGGAGGAAGAAGAGGGGAGGAAGAAGAGCAAAAAGGAATATGTGGCGTGAACCGCTGGCCAAACGGCGCCAACCAACACAACCTTTTTTTCTTACGTTTCGCAACACAACGCTGACTTCCTTCTCTTCTTTCCCTTTCTCCTTCCTTGCTTCTTATCTGGTGTCTTCTTCTTCCCTCGATCATGCTCGACTTACTCGCGTGTCGTCTTCTCTCTCGGTTACATTTCTCGCCTTGGCTCATTGAATTTTATTCTTTGATACAAGCACGAACTCGAGAAATTTCGCAGATTGTGAAATATTCGAGAAATGCGGGAGATTATTTCTCACAGAAGAGAAAAAGTTACGCGCACGATACGTATACGTATAGAGAAAAAAAATTATATGTAAAATATATATTAATGTGATAATATCGATATTAAATTGGGCTATTTTCAGAAAGCCGAGTAAAATCTTTCTTCAAATTTAGATTTTATATTCCACATATTTTTAAGATACGCTAAATTATACTTGCTCATGTAATTTATCAATTTCAAATCTAATTTATGAATATGTAATTTATGAATATGAATATGTAATCAGTGATCATGATTTCCTGTTGTTCTCTTCCGTGTAAGAGTATAAAGAAGAAAATGTACATACTGACACTTGTTATAAAAATCAATAATGAGATATATAAATAATCATATCAGAGATGCGTAAATCCACCGTATCTAATAAAATTGTCACGACTAAAGGAAAGTAATAAAATTGTAACGACTCGTGCGGTGTATCAATGTTGATAGCGCTCAACCGGTCGACAAACATGTTATTTAACTTATTTGCTTTGCAAAATGTCTGATCGCAAGAAAGACGGAGATTAAAAAAAAAAGAAAAAGAGAAGCGAAAGCGCGATTGCAAGTCAGGTTTTCCTCGCAACCAGTAATTGCGATGCACCGGATATAGAAAGATTGTAAAGCCGAGGTGCGAAAATTACGAAAGTCTTCTCTCCGTACAATCTTATCGTACACTCTATTATATTCTCGGTTCTTATTATTGCGTTCTTCTCTCTTTTATACAAAAAATATTAAAAAATTTATAAACTTTAGACATTTGTAAAAACATTTTTTCTCTTACTTCAAAGACGCACAAAACATAATTTTTTCTCATTCTTACCGTTTATTTTAAAATTTCTTAATTTACGTAATACTAAACCTTGCGTGCGCGCATCAATCGGTTTTTTTCTTCTCGCTTATAATCATCTCACAGATTCCCATTCGAAATTAAATCAACCAAGAACAAGCCATGTACATTTGAATCTTTTAATGAAGCAATATAAGGCCCCGATCGAGTAATCATAATTTATCGTGCATCATGCCATACGTATATGTGAAAATATCTTTTGCTGTCTTTCTCTCTCTCTTTCATGGTTATCGTTTCTTCTTTTACTCTCTCAACGAGATTAACTCAATCTGGTAGTCGTAGAAATTTATGCAACAAATTTATGTCATCGTCGCGCGTTTCACTCGCATCGATATCGTCCCACGCACACACGCACACACACACGCACACACACACACACGCGCGCACACAAGGTCCGATCGGGCTCAGGTTTCAATTGCTCATTAGTGAAGACGTTAGAACGAAATGCGTAAGACACTACACGGCGGATTCGAGATCCAGAAGTTGGAACAGGTTTGGCGGCCGCGCGCGTCAGGGTTTCTCAACCAACCTTCGTCGACAGCCGGTAATTTTAAAGCCGTTAGCCTGGATATTTGAGGAACGATCCAATACGACGTATGTATAATTTCAAAACGCTCCTAGAACGGGCAATTTGAGAGATGAGCGAGGAAAATTTATATAGTGGTCCCCGAAGGACGGAGAGGCTGTCTTTATTGCCGATTAATTGGTCGCGTGGATTTTATATCAAGGATTCGCGGACGTAACATATCTTTCAGAAGAATCGTGAAAAATTTTAATAGGACTTTTATTGACACAATATTGCATATATTTTTAATTTTACGCGATAATTTTATTTTTTGCGAATTAAAACACGGCATATGTACACAGCCTTATTAAAAGTGCGGATATAATATCTATCTTTCAAAAGAATCGTAAAAAATTGATTGGACTTTTATTGACAATATTGCATATATTTTTTAATTTTACGTGCAAATTTTATTTTTTGTGAATTAAAATACGGCATATATACAGTCGTATTAAAAGTAACTGAGAGAGCGCGTCTCTCTAGTACAACAAAGTAGTCTTCGATTACGAATATCATACGTTGCGATGCTCAATGTGTGTTTCAATTAAGTATAGCGTTTACTTTCGTCAATTACGGCAGGATTATGAATTAATTGGCAATTATCAATAGCAAACAGGCGATTATTATACTACACCTGATGCACATGTTAATATCCAGGCGCAGAAGTGGAGAGATATCGCGCTTATAATGTATTGTCATCGCGTATGATAAACAATTAATTGGAGGGAATTACGTTTGCGTAAATTACATAACTCTGGCATGCTATTTGATTAGCATAATGGAATAAAGGAACAATGCGCGCGCAGCACTGTGCGTCAGTATAATATAACTTTCATGCTAACGATATTATAGCTACGCATAATACGTCTGTTGCCTTTCCATGCAAAAATTGCAAAATAAAAGGCGACCTGTTTATTACCGAAAGCTTAATTTCCTCTCGTACAGTCGTTACGAATTCTATTACACATGTGTATATATTTTTCGAAAGAGGCCATTCTCCGCGCGTATTTATTAATTTAAATCCGTACCCTTTATTTTCCTTCGCGGAAAAATCTCGCATACGCTACGCACGACACGTGCAATAAAGCCGATTTTTGTAACGAATAATTCCGATTAAAAATATAAAACGATTCCCGATTCGCGATAATCGAAATACGAGCGCAACATTATACTGTTAACAACGTTATATTTAGAGTGGGATCAAGTTCAATATGTACGTAAAAATCCCAGTCGAATCCAATAATCAAATTTCATTTTCCGGGATTCGGATAATACTCATAAGAAATAATATTTCATATATTGTACTTGCGAAGTAATCGAATTTTAGATTGAGTATTTGCAAGGTTTGAAATAGTACTTATAAGTACTTTCTATCGCAAAAAAATGAATCTTTTTACAAGTAGTACTAGAACTCTAAGATAAAAAACTTGAAAGTAGACTCGCTGGTTTTTTTTTTTTTTTTTTCCCGAAGTAATCATAGAGTTCGAAACCATGCAAACAAATTCGAACCTACTAGTAAGATATTTAATCCCATCGCTGATTATATTGTGTATTGCGCGAAATGTTTGGCTCGCGCGTCCCCTTAATTCATTCGCTCGCGGCGGTCCACCGGTAAATTTACCGGTGGACCGCAAAATCGATTAAATCCACCGCGAGAAAGAGAGCGAAAGTGCAAAATGATACATAATTTATTTCTTCCATTGTTGCGGACGAGTATCGCGAGAGAGGCGAGATCCAAATCCAAACCGCCGCCGTCGCCGCCTGCGGCTGACACGCGATTACAGCCCCCCTTTCGCCCCCTTCTCTCGCCCCCTTCTCTTTTCCTCTATCCGAAACTCGGCGTCGAGTGAGTACAATGCGGTCCTAGACGCTACTACGTGCAAATAGCGAACTGTGTCTACGAGTAATCTACACGTGGACTCTATCTCTCCCGCGTAATTCACGTTGACAGAGAGCATAATCTACATAGATAACGCGCGCTTGCGTGCGTTTTTTCCTTTCTTCTCTACTCGGTGTTTCCGGACTATACTTCGCAGGAGGAAAGTAAATCGATTCTCACGATCGTTTTCCTCGACACGTGATATGGTCGAGAGTATTTGAGTACTCGAGTGTTGTTGCTGTCTTTCTCTATCGAAAATATAAAAAATATAGAAAATAAATAATATACAAAATGAAATATAAAAAATCCTATTTACTATGCAGCCAACTGTCAATATATTATACTGAAGAGGAAAGAAAAAAACATACGAATTTTTACTGATAAATGTAATCATTAATTACAATTATACAACTATATAAAGGAAGAATATATGTGCAATGTAATACACACACATTACGCCACGTTGCATTAATAAATTGTGGATAAATCGGGCGTAATTTCGTAGTTTTCACGGTCCTCTCTTCCGAGAAATCGCTGGTGAATTCCATAAATCTGTCGGATAAATCACTCTCCGGCGGTGCCGGTTATTTCGAGAACCGAATCGAGAAAACGAAAAAGTAAAACTCGGATGATCTATATGCGATGTATGCACAACATATCGTACGACGGGCCCTCTCTTTCGCGGGAAAGAAGAAATTATATACATAGTTTTACTCGATCGCGGAACTCTTTGATCACACGATGGAGACGTAGCGCGACGCGATGCGCCGTAGCACTTTGATCGATGGAAATTGATCTAATCAATATTAATGAGCCCGCGCGAGCCAAACGGTGGAACGTGGAACGCGATCATTATCGCATTCCGGGTGGCATTATAATTCGCGCTATAAAGTATCGGGGTAATGCATACTAATCGTCTCTACATACACGGAGAAAATTTTACATGCAACAGTACATGAAAAATTACGTGAAAATTATATGAAAAACACGTTATCTTTTACAATATTTATTGTCAAGCTGTATAATGACATTAAGATATTTATTACTATAAAATATGTGAATTATGCATGAATGTCAAAACGTGAGAAATCAATCGATATGAATAAATTGAAACTGGAATAGTCATTGGAAAAATTGTTATATCGGTCGAAATATATATATATATATATAAATTATTTTGAAAAATAAAAATAAATATATATATATTTTTTGGCCAATATTTCGATTTCCAAAATTATATACTATATAATATTGCTAAAAATATGAATTGTTTTTAAAAATATATATATATTTATTTTTATTTTGAATAAAATATATAAGTATATTACGCACTGTGTATAATATTGCTAAAAATATTTTTGTTTTTGTGAAAAAAGAAATCATAATGTATAAATCTTTACAATAATATAAATAATATAGTGCTCGCAAGAATATACTGCGTCATACATTTCTAGAATAAAAGCTACATATTTTGCGATCTTGGAAACAATGGACAGTTTTAAATTGATTGATTTAATTGTGCAGATTCCGAACCGAAATGCAACCGTGGTTTTTCTATTGTAGCTTCGCCAGCGATGTGATCTGTTGAATTATTACAATGATCATGCGTGAATTATTCGACGGTGGTCATTTATTAATATTTATTCACACGTTCGTTCACGTGTTTATTTTTGTCTTTGCATTCGCTGTAATGAACAACCGCGCGCGATATCATGAAAAATGAAAAAAGTAATTTGCAATGCAGTTCCGTGTAGAATTGAATTGCGTTGTTATTATTGAAAATGCGCGGAGAGTAACAATGGTGTTTCATTTTTTTCCAAACAATCGAGAAAATAAGACAAGATTCCTTTGAAGATTTGTGTAATTCTCGTTTCACTTGTTAGATTGCTTTGAGAGGTCATAAACGGTGAAACATGGTCACAGTAAAGCAATATTTGCGGTCATGATAAATAATTAACCCCCTTTCCAAGATGAGGCAACATCATGCAAGACGTAGGTTACGATCGTACGGCGACCATGTAACGTGCACATAAATCTTGTTTATTTCAATAACTATGAAAATTCCATGACACCGTTCAATAAACTAAAATGATAAATGTAATGTCGCAGCCCCGTCAACATCATAAATATTATGACTCTCGAATAGCATAGGAATGTTTAAACCGACAAACTTAATGATACATCTCTCAATAAAAATTAATGCGTGAAATATCTTTATAATTTTTTAGAAAATATTACTAGAATAATATAATGTAGCGAAACAATAATATAATATAATAATATAAATAATGATATAATAATAATAATATAATAATATAAATAATAATAGATATAATAATATAATATAATTTAATGTACAATCTAATTGTAAGAGGAATGTAATGTAAAAAATTTACATCTTTATAAAAGATTGAGAACTATAAAAGATGAAAGGAATATAATGTAAAAGATTCCTCATGTTGCGTATTAATTTTGCAAAATTATCACAGGAACAAAAAAAAACCTTTTCTTCTTTTATTTTTTTCAATCAGATAATTGATATTCCTTTTCTCGAATTACCTGACTGTCAGCAATTTTGTAGGTATATAGATTTATTCTACGGCAAAGACACACGCGATATTGTGCCAAGGTAATTATTATTACCGAACACCCTTCCGTCCTCTCCCCGTGTATTCTTCGCGTTCTCGTCTTTCCGAGGAACTGAAAAGTCCTCGCTTTATAATAATCGAGAGGCGTGCGTTATACCGATGTAAGGTAATTTCAGCGGTGCGTGCACGCACATACGTCCGATATCCGACACGCTAACGATCGGGGCAATTACGACGGGTTAAAAGCTAATTGCATCTTGAGAAGGGAAAGAGAGAGAGAGAGAGAGAGAGAGAGAGAGAGAGAGAGAGAGAGAGAGAGAGAGAGAGAGAGAGAGAGAGAGAGAGAGAAAGAGAGAGAGAGCCGCCGAGCTCTTCACCCGTAGAGAAAAAATTCTCGATTATCCAAAAATGATCGGAGTTCCTTCGTCCACCGCGATTGATGCGTAATGAGCAAGGACGACTCCGTTTCGTGAACATTATTACGTAGGAGAATGATTGATGGCACACGCGTCCGTTACGATATACCGTTAATTTACTCTGCGCCCGTATTCCTTACATCAGAGAAAAAGATGACGACATCCGTTCTTTTTAATGCTTCAAAATTAATCGGCCCGTTTTTTTCTCTCTCTCTCTGAGAGTATAATAAATTCAGAGTATTTGAAAAAACGCGCTCTTTTTTAGTGAATTAGTAGAAGATATCTGTAGGAAAATATATTTATGAGACGAAGAAAAGAAGGAGAAAGATAATCCCGCAAATATATTTATTAGAAAATGCATTTATTTGCTAATTGTAGTTATGTATTTATATTTTAATATGCTAGGGTATTTTCGTGATTTTTTTTGAAGAGAGAAAGCAGCGATTCAAAAGATTTTATCTGACATATGCCACATACCATATTTGTCCGAAATCGCTGTTTTTTTTCTTTTCTTTTTTTTTTTTATTTTTGTCGAGCAATAATGGCTGATGTTATTCGCAGCTGCGCAAATATACAAATTCGAGGCCAGCTGCCGGTGAATTGTGACGCAGTAAGCAGCGTGTATATTTAATACAAACGAGTGACGGAATAATATCTCGTTGCTAAAGAGATTAAATGCCGATTAAGCGATCTGAATCTTAATCGAGCTGTCAGAATTTAAACAGCATTTAAATAGCGTTACAAGGTCTCGTGACGGATTTTTTTTTTGACGGCTCACTCATTTATTCAATTACGACGTTGACACGCCAGCAGTAATCTCGCCCCGATGAAGTCTCCTTTATTGCTCGTCACAATTATAATTGAAAATTTATGCCAATTTCATGCACGCGCAAATCGTTTAATAATACATGAAACGTGGAATATTAACACGTGTTATTATTAGCGTAGAAAATAATCTCTGGCTGGGAATGAAACTCCAACGGATTCTATTGACGATCCTGTAGCAAGGCTATATACACTTGTGGATTTCATTAAAGGGACCGCTACGGTCGATCATCCTGCACGAAGAAAGCCATTGAGACAAACTTTGAAAGCCTTTAAAAGTCACAAAAGACAGTTTCTTGCGCGCACCGCTTCGAATTGTTGGACCAGCTGTTACGATGCACCGTATCCTTCCCTCCATTTCCCATCTGTTTTCTTCGGCTCGAGAGCCTCTATATCCCGAACTTAAACGATCACCTCTATACTCTCGAGAGCTAGGTGCATTCCGGCCATCTGCCATATACCGAAATTAAAAAGTTCCGCCGACATTCTAAAATGATATTAGCTCGAAAATATTCCGATTATTCCGCGATTTTATCGACCATCGCGCAATCATTAGCGATGGGATTAAGTATCTTACAAGTAGGTTCGAATTTGTTCGCACGGTATACATTTATTAATTGCATTTATCGAATTGTCAATTTTATTAATCATCGACTTGTACAAAACAGATTCTGTCGTGTCAAGTAGGGTAGAGCGGGGTCGAAAGTAACAATTTGACTTTAGAACTCGATTATGGAAAAACTGTTACAGTAAAAGAAAAACTGTTAATACCCCAAGCTAACATATTTATTTCACTTTATGGAAATCATAACATTTGAGCCTTGTGATAAATATAATCAAAATTATCAATCAAAAATCGAAACGAGAGCAAATGTTACAATCGCCCCCGACTCCGGGTCGGTTGTAACACTAATAGGGGATCAATAGTAACAATTTTAAATAATCAAAATCAAAAGTATTTATTCAACGAATTTAAATAATTTTTTTTATATTAGCAAAAGTAAACTAAAATATTCTTATACAAATAAAAAAAAAAGGAAAATAAAGTCTTATTCTTTTAAAATTCATATAAACCTTTTCATACTAATTATAGAAAACATTGTAGAACAAAACAATTATAGAACAACTTTGTTAACTCCAATTATAACAAAATATAAACTTTTTTTAAATAGAGATTACTCTAAATCACAATTGTGACAAATATATAAGTAATTTAACTCAAATTATAACAAAACAAAACTTTTTTTTAATAGAGATTACTCTGAATCACACAGTTGTGACAAATATATGTCATTTAACTCAAATTATAACAAAATATAAACTTTTTTTTAATAGAGATTACTCTGAATCACAATTATGACAAATATATAAGTCATTTAACTCAAATTATAACAAAACTAAACTTTAAAAAAAAAAATATCTTTTATACCTCTGTCAGTCTTTCTAATCTTGGTACGAGGCATTCTAAAATAAAAATAGTTCAGTTATGATCTAAAATGAAACAAATTGCATCAGCCGGGGTCGGTTGTAACGTTACATTCGACCCCAGACAATGATGTTACAATGGTCCCCGACTATGTTTTTGAACTTTGATTTAAAATTTTTAATGATAAAATGTCAAAAATGGATAAGCAACAATCATTATAATATGCAAAAATAACTAAACTTAAATATAAATGAAAGAAAAAATACTTATTTGCAGTGGAAATATTTATATTAAAAGTTTAACACGCTTGGAAAAACCTACTTTAGGGCCTCGAAAACGTATTTTGGTCGCTGCGCACGTCCACTCAGTACCTAGGCCGCAGACGTACTGAGATAAGTTGTAGCTTGTTTAGCTTCATGCGATAACCGACGCACGCGTATGTATCTACTATATATTTATAGATATTTGAGTTGTTACTTTCGCCCCCTGTTACTTTTGACCCCGCTCTACCCTATCCTGTATTATCGGATGTAAGCTCTGTTAATTGCCTCGACACCATAGCAATTCCAGGAATTGTCAACAATCGACACCCAGTATATCTATTCTAAATTCTCTATGATCTCGCGCGATTCTCTCAAAGTCAAACAACCGCTCGCGGTTGCGGGCTGCGGCCAGACGACACGCGCGTATAGATAGATGCCACCGGCGAGATACCCGAAACGACACGCGTTCCTGTGTGCACACGGGCGACGACGTCGACGACGATGAAACAGTGCTGGTGCTCGTCGAGATGCGACACGACGTCTCCTCACGTGGTGCGCCACGTCTGTGTAACGTCGGCGCCTTTGATGCGGCTGCACGCGGCGCGCGCGTGTGCGTCGCTCGGCAGCGGAGAGAAAAGTGGCGCTGCCGAGAAGAATGCACCTTGCGTTCTTCCCTCCTTTCGTTAGTGTGTGTTTGTATATGTGTGTGTAGTGGATCTCCTTCTCCTTCTCCTCCTCTTCTTCCTCCTTTCCCGCGGATGAGCCCTTTTGAAGGTTCCGCAGTGTGAAATCCGTCCGATCGAGAGAGGCAGACGAAAATGCTTTACCTGCTTGTATAGAGATATTCCGCAGTTTCCTCTCTGGAAACGGCAGGAAACTTCAACGGGTAGAATAATCGCTTAATCAGGAGACAAAGATGGAAGAATAATTATAAAATTTTTATATGAAAACGCCCTCGTAGGAATTTTGAGAAAAATATATATCTTCAATTTTTCTCTTTTATATTTAAAAAAAAAATCGGGAACTATATGTGTGTAATAATTATGTAAACTATATATAACAGCTGCGTGGAATATTTCGTGCCTTGTGCTAGTTTCTTGGACTAATTTCGCCCTTTGCATTTTTGCCGGATGTGCTCGCTCGCATGGGTGCATTCTGCTTTTCTCCGAAGAGAAGCTTCCCTTCTATCTCACGATTAAATTTTCATTCGATGCCGTCGACTTTGGCTGTTGCTGCACGCAAGATTAAAAGGCGTTGATAAAAAATTAAAATTTATAAATAGAGTATCTCTCGAAGAGTTTTTAACGCGGTTTAATTTATAAGACCTTAATAAGTGCGCGCGCACGTTTAAAGAAACATATATCTATTATGTTTTCTTTGTATTCGAAAATGCATTCCCGCTTCGCGCGTAATTCAATTTGCGAATGTTTCCGAACCGCGGCACTCTTGTAGAAACGCCCGCGTATTGCGCACCGCCGGTTCCAGACAATGGAAAAAGTGACATTGACGAAGAATGCACCTCACCGGGAGGTAGCCTTCCCGGGGCCGGCATTTTTCAAGGCGCCGCGACGCGGTCGCCGCCGTCGTCGGCAGAAAGCCATCTCTTTCTCTCTCTCTCTCTCTCTCACTCCCTCTCTCTCGCGCGCTTTCTCTCTCTCTCTTTCTCTCTCTCTCTCTTTCTCTCTTTCTCTCTCTCTCTCCCTCTCTCGCGCGCTTTCTCTCTCTCTCTCTCTCTCTCTTTCCGGAAATCTCGCGCCGTCCATCCTCGCCGACGGTAAAACGCGGACGAAAATTGGCTTCCGCTTGCGTCGAACATCGTCCCCTCGTGAGCGTCTCTTCGTGACGTTCTTCTTGGCCCTAACAAAGTGCCATCGGCTGGGATGGCAATCTCGTGCAATTTGGTTCGCCGACATTCGTCCGGCGAACGAATAATATCGCATACTTTTTTCCGGTATTTTTTTTTTTTTTTTTTTTTCCGGCGGATTCTCTCGCGTCGAGAAAGTCGGGAATTCTCGACGCGCGAGAAAGCTCGCGAGGACTCGGAACTCCGTTCTCTCGAGAACTCGCTTTTATTCGAGGCAAATCGAAGCGTATTTGTTCAACTGCCATCCAGAAGCAAAGTTTGTTGTTAAAGGCACAATCAATCGACGCGTTAAATCGACGGATCGAAGATAGAGCGAGGCAAAAATAAAATCGTGAATCGTGAACAGATTTTCAGATTTTTCAATTCCGATTGTCGATAAATTAATTCTATTTTTGCATTCATTTACAATCATATTCACAATTTTTTTAAAAATTAAAATACTAAAATTTGTCTTTGTTAGATTTTTCTTTATTATAATTTGTAAGGTTTTCATTCTCATGCGTCTTTTGCCGATGTTAGTAATTGTAATTATATTTGTGAGGACCTCTTTTTCCCGTTTATACATAAATAAATGAATAAAATAAAAAATCTTATACATCTCAAAAAATTGACGAGAAATACAAAAAAATTTTGCAGGAATTTTTCTCTCGTCTTTCTTGATCTTCTCTTTTACATGTACTTATATATGTTTTGCGCTCTACCTTTTCTTCTCTCTCCCGTAAATTCCAACGAAAATATTCATCCTCGATTTCTCCCGCTTCTTTGTGCCTCGTTCATTTGCGCAGCTGCAACGTATAGCCGGCAGGTGATAGAAACACATGCTGCATGGACCACGCTGGGCAACGCATTCCTCTTACTTGACAGAGAGGCGAGCTTTGCTCGCCTCGATGAAGACGCGCTCGCTTGACCAAGCACAAATCTTTACAACTCGAGCAATAGTGCCTTTTATATACGCATTTGAAAGGCTTAACTCTTCTTTCAGAACGTAATCTAGGAGAAGCGCTTCCGAATTTGCAGCGTGTTCAAAATGAGATAAAATACAAGCAAAAAAAAGAAAAAAAAAATTTAAGCATAGAGTTTCAAGTTATGTGCCGCTCGTATAAATTGATATAAATGTTCCTCGAAAAAGAGGGAGAAAATAATTTCTATCATATATGTCTTAGAAGTTATCTCGACCGGGGATATTTAATGACGTGCTCATCTCTTCTCGATGCGGAAACACGAAATATAACGTAGAGTCGTTTCTAATGAATGCGTTTCCTTAATACCACGTAATCTCGCGATAATCTCTGGTTACTATCGCGTATAGTAGTACGGTGCAATACGGGATAAGTACAAGAACCTTTGGTCGCCATTAATCTCGGCTATCATAGAGCAGTGCACACAACGGGCACAGTAACTGCGCGAATCAATCTGAGTTCTTATGCGGTGGATAAGTGCGGTGAGGAAGTCGTAGAAAAGTTTAAGATGAAATTATCTGGTATCGCATGATAGAGAGAGAGAGAGAGAGAGAGAGAGAGAGAGAGAGAGAGAGAGAGAGAGAGAGAGAGAGAGAGAGAGAGAGAGAGAGAGAGAGAGAGAGAGAGAGAGAGAGAGAGAGAGAGAGAGAGAGAGAGAGAGCAACCTTGTATTTTACGGCGAGAAGGAAGACTTTTAATAAGTTCTTTAAAAAATAATCATCTAGTCATGAGGTTTATGTACGGCAGTAAAAAGCTTCTAAATGTTTTTTTCTTAGGGAAGGAAGCTTTAATTGATCCTTGCGTGGATCATTATTTTATTATAGGATACATCCTCTTGTATCCTATAATAATACGTGAAGGTAATTTTATTTCAAATAATAACGTTTCGTCAATGTCTACGAATACCTTCGATGCATCAATTTTTTTTCATTCAGATAGATATTTCAGGCGTTTTCGTGAAAATTTTTATTCATTTTGCGTAAATTACAAGTAATGTCGGCTCAGAGGTTAACCGCCTCTTCCGACCCTGAATGTCCTGCAACAGGTCCTCCCTTTCCCTTCTAGCTGATCGGGCCTCGATAAAGTAGTCTATTGTGCGCATGTGTTTTGTATGTGTGACTATTCTCTCTCTTCCTCCTATTTCCTTCCGATTCCGATGCTACTCATTCGAACAATATGGGCCTTATATGACGAGCATAACTTTTATTTTTATTATTATCACAAATTTTAAATTAAATGGAAATTAAATTAAAATTAAATTAAATTAAATTAATATAAAGTGTTTACTCATTTTATAATTAAATCTAATTGTAATTTTAATTTCCAATTAAAATTTATACAGTCTCGAAATAATTCAATTGCGAGGTAATTTATTGTCTCAAATTGAATAACATCGAAATATACGTATAGAGGTCTTCTTAAATGCATAAATATCCGCTGATATCAATCTTCGAATCCAATGTTTATTTCTTTTACGTATTTTCGAAGAAGAGAATCGCATCTCGGTACAATAGGAGAGAAAACATTCTATGCAGGCGCATACGCGCAATTGCACACGTGTGAATGCATATGTTCGAGGAAGAAAGAAAAAGAAGAAAAAAAAAAAAAAAAAAAGGAGTCACCGGTCAGATGGTCAGGCCTCATTAGCGAGATAAGTACCGCGAAGAGAAGTTTGCTTCTCCCTCTTTCTCTTTCTCTATCGTGGCATAAATGCATACATGCTTCCCCCTTTCTCTCCCCCCTGTTTCCCTCGCTCCATCGGCCACGCGGGAACCTCCAGGCTTTATTAACGTCCGCCATTATCGTTTTAGCCCGCGCGGCATCGCATTTTTATTTTTATTTTTTATTTTTATCTTTTAGCTTCGAGATACCGCGCGCGCGTTCAATAATCGCGGTCGCGAGAAAGTATAGGAACGCGACGGCGGTTTGTTTTCTCTACTTGTGCATCTCACTCCCTCGCGATATCCTCCTCTGCCGAACCCTCCGATAGCTTATCCATCCCTTTTTGTTCTCCTCCCGCTTTCCCCTCCCCTTCGTCGACCTTTTCATTTAACCCTCGGCGCCGACCGCATGGAATTCCGAGAGACTTCGAATTATGCTACTCGTTCTCCCATCCCTTTTCCGCCTCTTTCTGCTCATGCTTAGGGCCGACATTACTCCCTCGTCGTCCGATAGGGCAGTATGATAATCGATATAGTCACATAATGCGTATCCGAGCATACAGTATGTACGTATGTACGCTCGAAGTTGTTTCGATATCGTTCGCATTATATTATTTTTCTATACGATACCGTAAATTTTTTTTGGCGCTATTAACTTTAGATTACCAATGTGAAATTTTAATGCTTTTAATAATTTTAATATCGCGACGTAGGATCGTAGATATATGATTCGAATACGATTTAACAATAAGCCTAAAATCTCAAAACAGAGTGTCTATTCCCTGGAAAAGCCGGGAAAACCGGGGATTGTCAGGGATTTTTTTTTCTTTACCTTGAAAAATCCGGGAATTCTCATGGAATTTTATTGAGACTCGGGGAATTTTTTCAAAAATTGTGTCTGATAATTTTATCGACGATCTCTTTTTAGTATCAAGATCTTATGTAAGTTTCATAGAAAATCCATTTTTAATAATATTTAAATAAATTAGTACTTCTTAAGACGTTTATAATAAATTATTTTTTGTTTTATATTTTTATTTTATATTTTTGCATATTTCTTTAGATATAGTGATATATTGCACTTTGTTATTGTCCAAATTAATTTTATACGATTAATAAATCAATATTAAATGCTAATAGAAAAACTGCATTCTTGGTAACTTTCTTTATAATCATATGAATAGAAAACATTAGAAAGCGCATATAATAAAGAAACTCATCTAAAAATGCATCTAAAAATTATATTTTACCTGAAATTTTAAACCAAATGAAAATACCTGGAAAATCAGGGAATTTTCAGGGAATTTTTTTACAAGATTTGAGTAGAAACTCTGCAAAAAAATCTGAAGAAAATAAAAGTACTTTATCTTTACTCACATATTTTTTTTCTAGAGACAGGATTTATACGGAAATAAAGAGAAAATAAACCTTGAGTAATGTAAAGGCGGAGCTGTGTTTCTCCCGCAGAATCTTGGAGAATGAGAAAATCATAAACTTTTTTCTGCACATTCTGGCAGCTACAGCAATTGAATAGTTTATGATTCGCACTTCCCTCGACGGCTGCAATTGCACCGGGGATGTACCGATCGATGCATCCCTCTCGAGCAGTAAAATGTCTCCACGAGCCGCGAGATATAAGGAAGACAATTGAACGCGCCCGGAATTATCGGCGAACTTGCGGGATTCGCGCTCAAAAACGACAGCTTCCTTCCTTAGCTTCCCCCATAGCTTCTTTACGAGTGTTGATACCTCACGCGGAGAACGTGAGTGAATTTTACGCACATTCCACGACTGCCACGGAATTCACGTTGATAGCGCGAATTTCAAGAGATGCGACTAAAAGTAGGGATAGGATCAAGTTCAATATGTACTTAAAAATCCGAGTCGAATCCAATAATCAAATTTTTATTTTCTATCTAAATATAATTATAATTGTGATCTCTCAGACAATTTTAACCGCATTATTTACAGCTACACATATTTCTTTTTTAACAACGAGCGTTGTCTAATAACGATGATTTGAAAGCGTAACTCATCAATTAAATTTATCCCGATTGCGATTTACTGCGATCTACGCAGCTCAGCTGATGTCGCGAGGATTCTCGCCGTGGCTCGCACGAGATAAGTAAGGATCGCGCTAAAAGGACGCATAATAATCGACCGCCTTCGCGGGCCTCGTAATCGCGGCGAAATTAGACGAAATGGAAACGACGGACGGAGAGACGGAGATCTTATTGTCAATTGCGTTTCCCGGCAAAATTGAAAGATTGCCTTGCCTGCCCACCGCGCGCTCCGGCTATCTCATTATCTCGCCTTATTATACTCAATCCACGAAATCGTATATCCGGAATTTCCCAATGAGCCGACGAGACCAATCATACGCACGCACTGCGAACATGCGTAGCGAACGCCCACGGTGCTACATTTAAATTAAACGCGAGACTCGTGGCCCAAGGCGGCTCCCATTCTCAAGGAGTGTCGAAATAACATAGAATTATATGGGGAAACGACGCTACAATGTACGATAACTATTAATCAGGCGTACCGAAAACGAATCAGAAGACAATGTATCGATTTTACACATCGGTGCGTTAGAAGAGTTATTTATATTTCGTGTTATTCTATTCGTTATGGCGTTGATTGCGACCGATAGTGAAGCAAATTTCTATATACGAAGTATACAGAGTGTCTATTCAGAGAGTGTGCCTGATTTAATTTTTGCTTTGTCATATATTGTCCAAATTAATTTCACGATTAATAAATTGAGATTGAACGCTAGAAGAAGTGACCCTATGTGTTCTATATTTTATTTAATAAATAAATATTTATTTTAAAATATATTTATGAAGGTAATGAGTTGTATGTTTAAAATATATTATAATTATCACACCTTTATTTATATTCAATGCCTCAAATACTGAATATGCAGTACACAATTTTCATTATCATTCCTGATGACAAAAAGGTGAAAATGTTATTCGAATGAAAAATATTTATTTTACAAAAGCCATTCTTTTTAGTACTATTTAAAATTTAACATTTGAAACTTAAATGCCTCTTTATTTTTCCTTGTTGATCGGATGAATAGAAAACATTAGAAAACGCAATAACAAAAACTTAGTTTAAAAAATTGTATCTACAAAAATCTTTATAATTTTACTTACAATTTTGAAATAAAAAAAAAACTTGGAAAATCAGGAAATTTTCAGGGAGAATTTTTTCAATAGATATTCTGTGCGATGTATATAATTGATCATGCGTAAAAATAGAAACGTTTGCAGCAGAGATTTGTACAGTGCAATCTATTGGAATCGAGTTTAAATGGCTCTTTATTTTTCCTTGTTGATCGGATGAATAGAAAACATTAGAAAACGCAATAACAAAAACTTAGTTTAAAAAATTGTATCTACAAAAATCTTTATAATTTTACTTGCAATGTTGAAATAAAAAAAAAACTTGGAAAATCAGGAAATTTTCAGGAAGATTTTTTTACAATAGATATTCTGTGATGTATATAATTGATCATTCGTAAAAATAGAAACGTTTGCAGCAGAGATTTGTACGGTGCAATCTATTGGAATCGAGTTTAAATGGCTGTTTATTTTTCCTTGTTGATCGGATGAATAGAAAACATTAGAAAACGCAATAACAAAAACTTAGTTTAAAAAATTGTATCTACAAAAATCTTTATAATTTTACTTACAATTTTGAAATAAAAAAAAAACTTGGAAAATCAGGAAATTTTCAGGAAGATTTTTTTACAAGATTTCAATAGATATTTTCTGTGAGATGTATGTATACATATAATTGATCATGCGTAAGAATAGAAACGTTCGCAGCGGAGATTTGTGCAGTGCAATCTATTAGAATCGAGTCGAGCGCAAAACTGGTTTGCTAGGCAAGCGCGTTAGCGGCCAAACGATTATCAGTGTACCGTGCAAAAATAACTGATATCTCGGCGATGTAGTTCGTCCTCGGTAAGCGAGCTTCCTCCGACGCATATTGCGCAAGAATCGCTGTGCCGACGGCGCTTTCGCATTTGCATTTACGATCCACTTTAGCACAAGAGATTTCTTGCTAAGGGTCACTACGGTACTTTTCAAGCACCTTGCTTATCGAGGAAAATTGCTTGTAGCAATGACAAAATTATTCATTTAACATGGAACGTCGATAATCGACTCTCGAGTGAATGAACAAATTTGATCGGAAAATTATGCGCGGATTATGAATCTATATATTTTATTTATCATTTTAACATAATATATATCATACGAATTTATGGTACTGAAGAAAATGATGGCAAAAAAGGATCCTTTTTGTAAACGTATCTTTGAAGATGTAATATTGCAATCAAAATGTAATAAATATAATGATTTAGCGAACTTTGGGGCCCCTGATTTCTTATCCCTGGGGTTTTCATTCCTCCTTTCATCCGTGATTATTATAACGAACACGCAGACGGGCGCGGCAGAGTAAGGTCACGAGAGGAGGATCAGGATGATTCACGAAAGTAAACGCTAGTGATCTCACCGTTTTCATACCGCAGATAGATAGAGAAAGAGAGAGACGAAGGCGCGACCAACAATGCGCGATATGTGCGCCGGATACTAAAGTAAACTCCGACTTCCGGACGAGCGAGCGAGGACGCGCTCTCGAAAGTATTCATAAATATAAATTGGACTTTGATTCGGCCCTCGGTTTTATGGCCCCGAGAGGATTCCCTAGGAAGAAGGGACCTTGCGCTAGGGATGCCCAGTGAAATATTTGGACACACTTCCGGAACTTGCTTGTTTATATCGAGAAATGCGAGAGAGGAGATTCATAGAAACGCGAGAATCTTTATTTCATATCGTGCCGTAAATTAAGTTTTGCTAATTAAGTCACGCGAATCTTTCAGAATTACCTTCGTACATCGCGCTTTCGCTAACTTGAGGAGAGGCATCGATTCCCTTGGAAGTGTCCCCCTTCTGTGCAAAGATACGCTGTGTGCTTTTTGCTACTCAAGAAGTTGAGATGATTGGCTACCGGCTCGATTAATTCGTCCATCCGAATACGAGCAAATTTATGCAAATATGAATGCGAGAAATACGAGGAAATCTCTGAGTCTCTGTTCTTCGGATTCTCAAGTCGTAAAAATCGAGTTAACTGTTCAACATAATAATCGATTTTTTTTCATGAACTTTTAAAATAAATCGTCAAATTCTAAAATCGTCCATTAAAAAACACACACATTAGCACATATGTTATTCTCGTACATCGTTATTCGCGCGCGTTTTATCCAAACTGCTGACGATGCATAAAGAAGTTATTCATAAGGAACTCGTTTACAATAGATCATTGTCGTTTTCATTCATTCATTCATTCATTCATTTCACTCTCTCTCTCTTGTAACAACAGAAGTTGGAAACTCGAGATAAGACAAATATTTGTCCCTCGGAAACGACTGTATCGCACAGTATTAACGCAAAACTTCCCTCTACGATTTTATCCGTTCGAGGATCTCTCTCTCTCTCTCTCTTTCTCTGCTTTCTTGTGACATCCTTGAAAATACCGCAAATACAAGACTCGCGCGGGAGGAAGTGAAAGAAAGAAAGGATGAAAGATCGGAGAAAGACATTGAGAGGCGATACGAGAGACCATCGCCCCCGGGAATTGAACTCTAGTTATCCGCACAACGACGAGGCGAAAGTGACTCCCAGCCCCTTCTTTGTCCGAGAATATAACTGTATTTATCTCGAGTCGCTTGACTGAATCATCGGAGAATGAGAGAGCGAGATACGAATCCTCTCCTCCCTCGATCGAACGCGAGCTCAAACATTTCGCTTCTCAGCGAGAGTTTGCCCAACTTTTCAGCGATTCCGTCCTTTTTATCATTTCTCATCTCTTTCAAGAGAAACGAGACGCACAGTGTCACTTTTTTTGTATCTTTGCCCCTAAGCGTGTCCGATGAGAAATCGATCATCGTATATAAGAACGCACTTAAAAAAAAAATTGTATTCTCATTTTAATAATTTCCTACTTATTTTTAGAATACTAACTGTTCTAAAATAGGCGCAAAAAGGATCCTCTTACCTTAAGAGAGGAATCCTCTAAGAATTAGATATTCCTAATTTATAAAAATGTAGACGAAATGGGATTTTTTTATTTTTATATTAACAAAAAAGTATATTATTTTACACAGGCAAAGAAAGACCATAAAGAAAGCATAGACATAGTCGCTCAAATCTTTTTCGAGAAAAAAACTAAAACTATTCAGTGACCAACACTGCACTGTATTGTAAATTGCAACACTATATAATACCATATATCTGCAACAATATGACCATATAATGCAAAATGAATGATCCGCATAAAAAACAGCCGTTTATAATTAACAAAAAATATATTCTTAGTTTTAGAGGAGGTTCTAGAAACACTTCAGAATATCTGTTAAGAGGAATTTTATAGTATACAGTCCTCTTACTTCAAAAATACAATTTTTTCGACATTATCGACTTTTCATATTTCGCTTCTGAGTTTACGTCAACATTTTATAATTTTTCTATTTTTATTCCGCTCAATCTGGCTCGCCATCGACGCTTATCGCAAAACGCTCTTCAATACAGAAAAAAAATCCCTTCGTCTCGATCTTCGTGAATTTTTCCGTCGAGATTGCGGCGCTCATATTTTAAAAATTGCACGATAATACGTAAAACCACCCGAGGGTTACTCATCTGAGGTCTTGAGCCGGCTACATTTTCGGCCGCTAATATTAATAATGCAAAGTATCGTCTGGAGCTCTCGGTCCATTTAAATTCATCGTAGAGGCGAGACAACCGAATTCATTTGGCAGCCCTCCGTATACATTTGTACGTACACGCATTTTTACTTCAACGGCGCGACGCGCGACGAATTTATGGATCAAGGAAATAAAAGCCGTCGACGCATGCGAGTGAATTCTTATTCGGCGGAATACTATGAACGAATTGCTCAATAATACGGACGTAAGATCGCTTCATCTTGTCCAGCCGGCGAACTTCTTCTACTCCGCGATAGCGTAATAACGTCGGAAATTTCGCCATATGTTGAATAAGTGACGTTTCCGCTGAATGAAAAAAGAATGGCGAGACGTTACGGCCAAAACGTAAAAGACACCTTCTCTTATGTTAGTATATCGGATATTCTAAAAGAAATTTTCTTCTCGAAGGACGAAAAGCGATAGGGTAAGATATATGACACGTTTACAGCAAAAAGAGAGAGAGAGAGAGAGAGAGAGACTCGGAAGATATATGGCTCTCGTAAACGGGCCTTCTTTCTTTCTCACGATAGCGTTCACGTATGACGAAGCGAAGTCGCATTCGCGAAATAGCTGGAATTGCATTTAGCCAATTAACACGCGGTCGAGCGACGCGTCATTTGCATAATACGAGTCGTTGAGCAATCAAGTCGCACTCTGTCACTCGCACGTCGAGCGCACTCGGAATTTCTTATTCGGAAATGCGAGTTCGCGAAATGTGCATACGATACCATCTGACGCCCGCGTAAACGTTTCTGTCAACATCAATTTCGCCATCTTCTCGACCGCATAATTGTAATCAAGTTTCGCGTTAAACGCTACAAAAATTCCACACGACTCGTTAATTCGCGATAGCGAAGTACGAGAAACTTGGAGTTAATTCGAGAAAGAAATAGAGAAATTATATAATTCTTGCATAACGCATGCAGTTGAAATATGTACAAATGTTCTTCTTAATGAGACCGTTGCGAAAGAATCGCAATTTTTACTAGCACTCTCATTTTATCGATAATTTATTGTAGAATCTAGCGATTAAATATGTTACAAGTAGGTTCGAATTTGTTTGCATGGTTTCGAACTCTCTATGATTACTTCGAGAAAAAAAAACAGTATTTTCAAGTAGATTTATGAATTTGGACGAGAAAATTCGAATATAACTGTTGTAGATTTGATTACTTCGCAAGTATAATATAATTTCTAGTAAAATATTATTTTTCTTATGAGTATTATTCAAATTCTAGAAAATGAAACTTGATTATTGGATTCGACTCGGATTTTTAAGTAATACACATTGAACTTGATCCCATCTCTAGTAGAATATATTAAATTTTTTTTTTAGAGAGAGAGATATATATAATGTTTTACTGTAGATAATGTTAATTATATTTTTCTGCGATTCTTTTAATCAAAGCTACTCACACACGAGGAGATCAGCTACCCGCATCAATTACAGACGAAATCAATTGCGTTAACGCTAAACAAAGTACACCCGCAGATGCGAGTGCACGCGGCTCTCATTAACGACTTCCATAATTACATATCATTTTTATTTATTAACGGCTCGATAACCGTTCGTCTTTAATTACGCCGTCGAAGCGGCAATAGACCGGCGGCGATTCGCGATTATCGGCGCGCGGCGAACGATCCCGACCGCCATTTTTATTAAACGCCCGGTGTTATTTCTCCGGGGTATAGACGATAGGGGTCCGTTACGAGTTATCGTCTGATTAATGACCTCGGACCTCCAGGGCGGAAACGTCTGTACGTACTTTAATTCCAACGAATCTAATCTCGTCGCGCGCGCGCGCGCGCGCACTTCCGCAGTTTATTCCCGTTCCACTTAATCGATCATCGCGTCGCCGCAGCATCTCGCGTATACCAAAACGATCTCTCGACGTCTCTCGATATGCGCGCGCGTCCCAAATGATAAAGTGCGTCCTCGTGTTTATCCGGCGAATTTATATGATCGTTTCCGAGCTGATAACGCGAAAAAAAAAAAAATATATCGAACGGTTCGTCTCTCGTTCCGCTTGATTGACACAGTCAGTCGATAATAACGAGACGGCGTCGTTCTATTTATGCGCAAGTGCATTTTTATTTTTCACCGAAATCATCTTCACGTCCATTTATATTTATATCTATTTCATAAGAATAGAGTGGATCCTGAAGTTTTCAGCAGAGTATTTCTCGCTATAATTTTTAAGAACTTCTCGTTTTATTTTTCGAAGTTGATTGATAACTGAAATGGTGGCGTAGGCTAAATTTCGAAAGTTTTATAGAATAGCTGTAAATTTTTTATCACGTGGCAAAAAATATGAGACGTGTGTCATTTTAAAAGTGGTATTTCAAAATAGCGTTTTAAAATACGACTCTATACGACCATTTTTTTCTAAACGGCACTTTAAAATCGACATTTCCATCTATCTCTCGCCCTCGTACGTTTTTTTTTTTTTTTTTTTTTTCGGAAACGATAAGGGCGGCAAAGCATAGCGCGAAACGTGAAAAACGCGATCTTAATATCGATGGCCGCGTTTTTCCTATCTGCGGGAATACGACGTCGCCTTAACGCGACACCGAAGAGACGCTAAATGTCCTTCGGAAATTCGTATCTATATATTTACGCTTATGTATTCGTGTGGTTGATGGAATAAAATAAGTGCGACCTCTATGTGTGTTCAGCCAGTCTCGAGTTGCCGGGTCCGAGATAGGGGATGAAATATTAACGCTCCAAGCGATCCTATTGGTTCGCTAAAACTCATTCCCGAACTTTGCGCGCGGACACACGCGTGTTACATGAAACGAGACACTGATTTATGCGTTCAACCTAATAAATCGCGAGTTTCTGGAACGAACAGAAGCACTTGAAGAGCATTTCGTGTCGCTCGGCGACATGAAACGCCGATGTTTCCGAAGAAAATAATTTTTTTTTTAATAGAAGTTAATTTTATCAAAGATTAATTTTCATAAATTTTGTTTATTATTAATTTATTTAATTTTATTATTTTAATTTCATTATCTATTATTAATTTCTTATTAATTTTAATTTTTTTATTTATATTACTCGAAGCGTATAAAATATATGTAATTGATATATCAGATAATTACATGTTCCCTTTCATCATGTTTTGCTTGTCGCTCTCTGCTTTCATGTTACTTTTCTTTCATACAAAAAGATACATTATTATCTGATTTGGAGAAAACGACCGTATTGCTTTTCGCTACATTTCCGGCGGCGTGAACACTTTTATGTAATTAACCTTCGTCTTATCTGAGTACAATAATTAGTTCCGTTGGCAAGGATATTAACTTTTAATTAAACTCCGAGAGTGCCGATGTAACCGTAGCAGAAAATTCCTTTTCGCGAGAAGTTAAATATCAAGGAGAGAAAACGCGCGGACACAGGATAGATCTGATTTAAAGTGAAAGCCTTTTACCGTAAATATTTCACGAGCCCCCATTTTCGAAATGGACTCGGCAAGCACTCTAACATCGATGAAAATAATCATTATTTTAGTGATCGAATTTCAGTATCGAACATTTCGCTTATTGCGAATGCAATAGTAATGAGATAGAATCGCTAATGCGAGATAATTTCAAAACTCAGTCTAATATAGTAAACTCTTTTTAAACGTAATACTTTTTTCATATGAGAGACAATATATGTATGTGTGTGTATATATATATATATATCTATATCTGTGTCTTTTTCATTAAAAATTAAATAATAATTTTCTCTCATTTTCTGCGCTAATATTTAATGTTGTTAAAATATGTAATATCACTATGCGTGTACTTTTATTAACAATTATTAATATTAATGTGTACATAAATACTGAATATTTATGATTCCCTGCTGTATTGTAATTATATTCCAGGAACACACAAAACACATATTTTATTTATAACTCGAGGCTATATAACTTAGCAAAAGGTTGTAAAATTGGAAAAACGCAGTAAATGGCGCGATCGCCGAAAAAAGTAAAATAAAATAAAATACGAGACACAAGTCGAGACACTGAAAATTATTCGTATCTGTGGCAAAGGGACATCCGGCGTTTCTGAGACATCCGGTGTGTCATTATCGGCATGCGAGCCGAAAGAAAATGTCGCATTATGCGATCTGATACGTGTCCGCGACATCCTACGTACTATATAAAGCTCCGCAAGCGCTGTCGGACAAATCCCATATGTGTGTATTATGACTCGCGAGCGCAACGAGCGGAATAGATACGATCTCCTGGGTGGAAGCAGAAGCCAGTTTCCAGGACCATTTCACACGCGATTTAACCGCGTTTGTGTCCACAGTCTCGCACAATATTCGCGGAGGCTCTCCGCCGAATCTCTTCATGGCCGGGCGTGTGATCGTGACGTAACGAAAAGCCCCATCGTCCTTATATCCGTCCGGAATCGTTCGACCGGAAATCACGATCTTGGCAGTCTTGGATCGGGCATTGCATTATCCAGTGTTCAGAATATTCAATGCGCCATATTCAATACAATGAAATCTTGTCGAATGACTTTTGAGTAAAAAATAAAATATATACGTTCGCAGAATTTTTGATCTGCTTTTTGCTAGAGCGATCTGTTTAACTCTTCTGTCAACGCACAATTTTTCACCTTTTTGATAACTGCGAATTTTCGACACACTACGACAATTTCTTTATAGCAGCTGCTTCGAACATTTTTTCCCATATTTATATTTTAGGAAGGATTTTGCGAATACAAAGGCCCTTTGTTTCGGGCGGAGAAAAGTTCCGGGCACATTTTTAACATTTTAAAGTTGCTCCGGGTATCCGGGTATCCGTTCATTGACAGATGGGTTAAATTAAACGCGCCGTTAAATTAAGCGAGCCGACTCACGTTCTATAATTAGACTACTATCAATGACAGAGCTCTGGATAAACGAACTGACGGACCACGTGGCTACGACCTCTGGATTATACGATCAACCCTTTGCCGATAATTGTCATTAGACTGGCATGATACACGATTGTTTGAGCACACGAAACGCGGAAATACATAATAGAGGTAGCAACGTCGACATTTCCAGCTATTGTGGTCGACGATCAATTAAATCCACAAATCGCAATAAAGGACCGTCTAATTTCAGTTTCAAAAATCGACGGTTTCTAAATATTCCAACACGTTCAATTCGAACGAATTAGCAGAGAGGCATTTTCGTACTAGCAATCGGATCGATAATTTTTTGAAGACTTTTTACATGAAGTACATTGAAGTTGGTCTTTTTTCACGAGCTGTCCGAATGTCTCGTCAACATTGTTATCTTTATTTAAGCATCTTGGAGGAATCTGGTAGACTCGCGAAGTCGAGGAACTTGGACTGAAATAAATCGCGGATTGTATCGAGCGCGCGGGGCTGCCATCTCTGTATTTGACAGGACAAAGAAACATGCTGTATATAAATCGAAAATCCACGTCGAGATGTACGGTTTGTCGAAGTTTCGCGAGGCGGCTCGCCAGGCCACGTGTGTGTTTCGCCTATGTTTAGAAAACGTGCCGGACGTTGTTGTCCCTTGGCTAGTGCACCCACGTCGAACAGGCGCCGATCTAAACTCGGAACGATAAACAACGAACCTCGTGTACCTTCCGTTTCGTAAACTCGTCGCGGCCCACGCCATAAAGGAGTGAGAGAAAGAGAGAGAGAGAGAGAGAGCGTTTATTTCAGCGCGAGGGAGATGCTGATCGCGATCCTGGAGGCTGGACCATTGTTTCGAGAGGTCGCGAAAGTTCACGCCAGCCGTCTCGACGGTGATGCTGGATTAGTTCTCTCTAATTGCATCGCCTCCGCGCGATGTAACTGGAATAGGATGCGAATGGTAACTTTGAATGATTTGTATATTTTGAATCAGAGAAGCGATCTTATTCATCTCCATATATTTGTTCTATATAATTTATTCATTAAATCCCACTATTATAATTCTACGAAATATTCACACATCCTCGTTTATCCGAAGATTATGAATGAAAGAAATTACTAGCGGCTAGATAATCGCAAAAATCCCGCGATTGATTTCTTATTCTGCAAATATCTTTTATATATATATATATATATATATATATAATTCCGATTTAATTCACTTTCGCGATACGGATGCGCAGGCACGCGTATGGAAATTCTATGTAAAATCCCGACACGTGTCATCGCCGTCGTCACGCGAGCGTTTCCCCGTGATGACGATCGAAATCTCATTTCGCGCGTAATCATGCCGAACAATAATAATAATAATAATAATAATCGGTGGAATGCTAAAATCTCGCGCGTGATGTATGAATAATGTACAAACATCGGTCGCGTCGCGTTCACGAAACCGCCGGCGCGCTGCAAAATAATTCGGGCATTGCAGCCCATCTCGTTACACCGGCGTGCAATCAATTATCCAAAAGAGCGCCGTTTATCTGTGATAATGAGGAGAGAGAGAGAGAGAGAGAGAGACACGCGAAGCCGATGCGGCTGGCGCCGAGTGCGTGCGCGAAATGCGAATGAGCGTGCATCGGTGCTGCATCTCGTGACGCGCCTCTTTGTCGCCGCGTGAAAATCGCTCTTAAAATCGTGCGGCAAACCTCTCTCGTCTCGTATTAGCATTCCGATTCCCCGACAATCGCGCGAATCGCCCTTCTAAGATAAGAAGGTGCCAGTGGCGTGTCACGAAGGAGGGAGATACGAGTTGCTGCCATTTAATGCCTAAACTTTTCTGCAAATTTTTCATCTTTAGAGAAATACATAAAGTCAACATATTCTTATACAGTTTCTCTTTTTTCTTTATTTTTTTTCACGAAATAATATATCTATTTAATATACATATATATTTTTTTTTTACGTTTTACACCCACGTGTTGCTGCACGAACTGTAAAGTGTTCTAATTCTTTTAAATTTATATTTTCGATAAATTGAAAAAGTATTCCATTTTAACAATATATAGGAGATATTAAAAATTTTGCACAATCGAGCTTGTATATTTATAAAAAATATTTATTTACAAGTTTAATTTATATAAATATATTTAATAATAATAATATATTTATATTCTAAATATTTAATAAATAAATATATGTGAATATATATTTATTTATAAATATTGTACAGCTTATAAAAAATATATATTTTTCCCTACGCCACTGCGAGGTAACCATGTGAATTTACATAGATAGGACATAATCCGACTCGCTTTCCCTCTTTATTTCCGCTTCCCTTCTTCGCTTAAGCGTCGTCGGTCTTCGAAGCCCGTCGACGACGCGCATTCGTATGCGACGCGGCAGGTGAGGAGATACAAGGTTCGGTTGTGAGGGAATTAAGGGCGGTGAAACGGGATTCCCGATAGAGCGTCGACGAGAATGGGGTTGAAAATTTTTCACTCGATATCAATTGCCTCCATATCTGTCGACGGAAAATAGGGATGAATTTATATAAATCTCAATTTATATAAATCATTATCCGAACTGCGATTTCACCCTTCATCAAAAATAACTCTTTGCCCGTTTCTAAAATTGGAGCTTCTCAGAATGATCAAACTCTCATGTTATTCGAATTCAAACGGGATAATCTAATCATGATTTTTGCACAAAATGGAATTTGTCGAACTTATTTGCTTTATTTATTTATAATTAGAACACACAAAATATAGTTAAAAAATATTTATATATTTTTATATGTATGTGTGTGTGTATTAATTTTTATTTGTTAAAAACTTTTAGTATTTAATTCGAAAAAAGCGCATTCTTTCTTTTGATTGGCACAAAAGATTGCTCCAATAAAGATATTGTAGCTTCACGAAATCAAATTATTTTAACCACTCAAAAATCTGTACTGATGACCTAACATCGGATCAAGATTGTGCTTTATTTTTTTTTTTTAACTCTGACTATACATAGCCTTGAAAGAAGTCGAGATATACAAACCTGGATTATCATCTCTATATAAAATAAAGCCCGTACACACGTCTGTCTTGCGTGCACATGAGTTTATGGTAAATTCATGAACAGAACTCTTCCTAACGTTCGCCAAGGAATATAAGATCTGAAAATGTTACATGCTCGTGTGCGTCTAACTAAATTATAATGTTTGCCGGTCTAACCGAACCGATTTAAATCTCGAACACGAAGAGTCTAGATGGCCAGTTTCTAGTAAATCTACGTGTGACGAATACGAATGAACGGTGTACACATTTCTTTGTCATCCGTTTGATGGATTTATGAATCTCTCGTAACGAATACTCGCTATAAATATTATACTCGCGTATAATAAAATAGATACAATACTAGATCAAATATCAAATAATATATTTAATTAATTGTTAACGTTGTTTTTTAAAATAATAATACTTTTATATAAATACGAAATGCTTCGCAGTATCTTAGTTACGCACATAAATATTAACTTTCGTCAGGAAAAGACTACTGTGCAGTGAGCGTAAGGTGAAAATACTCGAACGAGGTGTTTAACGAAGAAGAGTATCCCGAGAGAGCGAGTTGACTAATGAAAAAAGGAACTCGGTCGATTAATTAGCCCGAAAATTTCCACCTTGTTGCCGCGAATGGGTTGCGCTCACGCGAAACTTATTCGACGGTTTGGTTATTTTATGGGCCACCTGTTAGAACGAGCGCTCTTTACCGTTTCGCCGTTTCTTGACGATCCTCTCGCTTCGAGAATCATTCAGCCGAAGGCTTAAATAAACTTTCGAGACGCGCGTACACGAAATTTAGAAGGATATCGGATCGCGCTGTGACGTTATATCCTTAAAGCTAGATGATTCTTAAGAAGAACCTAACTTAAGAAAATACAAAGTACCTCAAGATCGTCATCGAGTTATATTCTCAGCATAATTGTAGGGTAGAGCGGGGTCGAAAGTAACAATTTGACTTTAGAACTCGATTATGGAAAAACTGTTACAGTAAAAGAAAAACTGTTGATACCCCAAGCTAACATATTCATTTCACTTTATGGAAATCATAACATTTGAGCCTTGTGATAAATATAATCAAAATTATCAATCAAAAATCGAAACGAGAGCAAATGTTACAATCGCCCCCGACTCCGGGTCGGTTGTAACACTATAGGGGGTCAATAGTAACAATTTTAAATAATCAAAATCAAAAGTATTTATTCAACGAATTTAAATAATTTTTCTTATATTAGCAAAAGTAAACTAAAATATTCTTATACAAATAAAAAAAAAAGGAAAATAAAGTCTTATTCTTTTAAAATTCATATAAACCTTTTCATACTAATTATAGAAAACATTGTAGAACAAAACAATTATAGAACAACTTTGTTAACTCCAATTATAACAAAATATAAACTTTTTTTAAATAGAGATTACTCTAAATCACAATTGTGACAAATATATAAGTCATTTAACTCAAATTATAACAAAACTAAATTTTTTTTTAATAGAGATTACTCTGAATCACACAGTTGTGACAAATATATGTCATTTAACTCAAATTATAACAAAATATAAACTTTTTTTTAATAGAGATTACTCTGAATCACAATTATGACAAATATATAAGTCATTTAACTCAAATTATAACAAAACTAAACTTTAAAAAAAAAATATCTTTTGTACCTCTGTCAGTCTTTCTAATCTTGGTACGAGGCATTCTAAAATAAAAATAGTTCAGTTATGATCTAAAATGAAACAAATTGCATCAGCCGGGGTCGGTTGTAACGTTACATTCGACCCCAGACAATGATGTTACAATGGTCCCCGACTATGTTTTTGAACTTTGATTTAAAATTTTTAATGATAAAATGTCAAAAATGGATAAGCAACAATCATTATAATATGCAAAAATAACTAAACTTAAATATAAATGGAAAAAAAAATACTTATTTGCAGTGGAAATATTTATATTAAAAGTTTAACACGCTTGGAAAAACCTACTTTAGGGCCTCGAAAACGTATTTTGGTCGCTGCGCACGTCCATTCAGTACCTAGGCCGCAGACGTACTGAGATAAGTTGTAGCTTGTTTAGCTTCATGCAATAACCGACGCACGCGTATGTATCTACTATATATTTATAGATATTTGAGTTGTTACTTTCGCCCCCTGTTACTTTTGACCCCGCTCTACCCTACATAACTAAGTAATTGACGATTGAATATAAATTATATTCTATAATTAATCACAATCGGATCCAATTATTAGAGATTTCTAAAAGCGCGCGGTTTACGTTTACGAGAACATCGGACTAATGGTTCCGAGACACCCGGTAGACAAACGATGATCCTTTAAGATCCTTTACCGTCGCGGTCTACGCGTCACGAGGTCTCTCTCTCTCGGAGAGGTCACGAACGTCTTCCGGCAGCTAAGATTAACGACGTCCGCGTACGAGTGGACATCGAGCGACTCATACATGCTTGGCTCGCTGCTTATCTTCCAGGTGGAAAAGGTCAGGAAGCTCGTTCTGTATATACACGCGTCCTGACCACCGCGTCATTTTCCTCCGTCTAGACGACAACCGGCGACGATCTCCTGCTCGTGCAACCAATTCGACGTGTCCCCCTACAAGTCGCATAGGGTAATGCAATATAACACGTGGAAGAGGGTGTCTCCTAGCAACCCTGTGTCTTCTCACCCCGCGCGTTCTTCTCTCTTTCTCTCTCCCTTGCTCTATATATCCGAGACAGCTACTCCCCTCCGTTCCCTGAGGTTCGTCCTAAAATACCCTAAATCCTGTGCACGCCGCGACAGGACGAGCGCACAGGAAAGTTTCGCTTTGTCGTGTTGTCGCAGGTGCGTATTTATTTACGATCCGATTTCATCAGACTTTCGCAGTTTCGGAACTTACGCATCGGAAAGTATCGCGCTGACAACGCGAAGGATGGTATTGCTACAAGAATCGCTTATTTTCTACATTTCCCACAGTGTGTCACTGTCTCTCCTATCGAAATCTTGATTACAGAGATATATTATAATTGATTTTATAAAATTTAAATCTTTATATATATATAATATTGATGCTATTATATTTATATATTATTTAAATTATCTTTAGAAAGCGAAATAATTGAGTGGAGATTAATCGAGAAATTTATTATCAATTCTATTTTGAATAATGTCTCTCGCAGACGCGTGTAACTTTAACGATTTATCCGAGACAGTCTAGTGGCTTTTACCTTTCAAGATTGATTCTCGATAAAAAAAAAACTCGTTAAGTGAACATTCGCGTGTGCATTTGCAATCGGCTTTAATTTTTAAGTCATGATTTATCACGTTGAAAGTATTACATTTGAAGGACTGCATTGAAAGTCTTTAATTAAAATCGAATTATACAGAGAGAAAATGTCGAAAATCTCGTAATTAGTATAATTGATTATAGTGATCTCTACTTATCTGTATATTTTTTGCCGATGCACCTTTCTCCGAGTCAAGGGATGCAAATTAGATTATCAGCAATAACTGTGCAACGTAAGCCGATTCCCGTCGCGATCTCCAATGCACAACGTGTTCAACTTTTATCGCTCGTCTATGTTCGTAAGAACCTGTACATCAGTTTGTATTGGTGCACCCGGTAGCCGCCAGCCGGATACGTAACTGTGGATCGATGGCTATCCGGACGGTTTGAATATTTCAATTCGCGTGCAGTTGCGCTTACGAATGCAGTAAAGATGAAGTTTTATGGCGTCTCTAAGATGGGATTATATACAGTTGCTCTGCAAAAAAGATTATTCCAAATTGGTAATAATTGATAATTCCACGATTAGAAGCGATTGTTGTACATTGATAATATCTTTTACACAAGTAAACACATATGATAAAGGAGAGAAAAGACAAGAAATAATATTTAATGATTAAATTTATAAAATTAAATTTTATATATACACACACACATCCAAAGAAACACACACGCTCATACAATCCCAAAGGAAGACGAACAGACATATATGTATATATTTATATTTTATGAAATTTTATAAAATTTTATAAGTCAGAATATTGAGAAATATATATAGAAAGGTATCAAAATATTTAATCTTTTTCTAAATATTTAATTTTTAATTTGAGCTGATATTGAAAAACATTATTAAACGAGATATACAAAAACAAAATTCACATTTGTCTCTTTTTGAGATAATAATTGATAAAAAAAGATTTGAAGAAATTGTATTTATTTTTTCTAATTATAAATTATTTATTATTTATTCCTCTAATGAAAAATAAGGCTAAAGAAGATGGAAATTTAGAAAAAATAAATAATGTAAGTTTTGTTTCTGATATTCTTACATAAGACAAATTTCACGATAAAAAATGACTATCTTCCGGACTATTTAGCATATATTTTTCAAGCCTTATATCTCATCCCTTAAATCACGCGAAGTATCACTAAAAAAAATTCCTCTCGCATCGTAGATTTATAAAACAGCAAACTCCTCGGAGTGGAGCCAACTCGGAAACATTTTCCCGTCGACCGAATCGAAGTGACCCTCACGCATGAACCACCCCGTTGATGGCATCGACCCTGAAGGGTTCTAGGACATGTGTGTGTGTGTGTGTGTGTGTGTGTTGCGCGTTGTGTGTTTGTATGTACACGTGTGTGCGTGTGCGTACGCGTTTTGTTGTCCAATGCGTTGTTCGGTTCGCACGCGCCGGGCGGCGGCTCGCCTTCGATTATCGAGCGCAAACGAGTTTCGATTTTCAGCTCTCGTAGGGTGCCACGTGAAACTTTGCAGACGCGCCTCTTTCTTTCGCACGGCCGTGTATAGTGTGTACAGTTGTCTGCTATTGAGTCGCGCGTGCGACGAGGGTGTCGGCAGAAGGCTCTCTCTCTCCCCTCATTTATCCACGTGCTCTCGCAAATTATCGCGAGAGAGAGAGAGATAGATCGTTAGTCGGGTTTGTCGGCCACGCTTCCGTTTGTGAAACGCATCGTTCGCCAACGACCGCTTCATGCAAATTCGCTCGGTCATATGTTAGAAGCGCGCAAAGATATGAGGGAGGACGACGTATTCTCTCTTTTTCTCTTTGTATATAGAAAGCGGAAGAACCGCGGGGTGGATTTGACGGTTGCTGGTAAATATTTAACGGAAATTCGCGGGCACACGGAGAAAGGCGAATGCTCAGAAGCGTCGTACGCCCCATCGAATGCGATTATAGTTGCTTTTATAATAGCAAGCGCGGAAGAGGATTCCCCGGGGACTCATTGTTTCGTTTTGTTAGTCGGCGAGCGAGCTCGCCAAACGATACGCGTTTGTCGCTGACAGTCAATCTCGCAGGATATAATACACGAAAATATATTACGTTATTTCTTAATCGAGAACAATGAGAAAATTGTATAATTTTGTGTGCAAGAAAAATATTTGACTTGATTTTAAGTAAAATAGAGCGCACAAGTTTCTCTCGTTGAAGTGCGCTCCCTCTCTTTTCTATTCCTTTCGAAATTACATACTTATCCCTGTAACTGCGACCGATATTTCTCTCATTTTTCTCGGTAGGCAAACAAATATCC
Source organism: Lasius platythorax (assembly GCA_963971435.1). NCBI lineage: Eukaryota > Metazoa > Arthropoda > Insecta > Hymenoptera > Formicidae > Lasius > Lasius platythorax. Next base: position 7,055,897 of record OZ020540.1, on the reverse strand, counting down.
TCATACGAATCCGAAAGAAAGACGAACAAAAAGCCCGCAGGCGTTCGAACGTAATCGCTTGACATCCACGATTGCTGCCCAATCGCATCCCCGACTTCCTGTCGGAAATTCCAGTTCTGCCGAAGGAAGTGATTTAAGAGTTTTCTTCTTCCTATTTCCCCTCTCGATATCGAGAATAGACGAGTGACGGTGATGGAGGGAGAGGGCTTTTGCGGGCTCCATGGCAATTCCTGTCGTGTCGGTTGCGCCACGCAAATATTTGGCATCCGCGAGAGAGAGAGAGAGAGAGAGAGAGAGAGAGAGAGAGAGAGGGGGAGAGAGAGAGAGAGAGAGAGAGAGAGAGATCGAGCCTCCATTAATTTCCGCCCTATTTTCAATTTCAACCAAGACGCTTTACTTTGCCGCGCGAAACAGCCGTCGTCGCCAATCTCGTCGCCCCCCTTCCGCCCCCCTTCGCGTCTCCCTCGCTCTTCGGGGATCCGCAAATATTTAGGGGGTTGCAAACTTCGGGAGAGAGAGGTTCTCCACGCTGACTGCCGCTCGCGACGCCATTCACTCGATGTTGTTGCCATTTGTATTCCGCGGCGACGATCGTATACGGGGTGCCTTTTTGTCGAGTACGAAATTCTTTGTGCGATTTCGAGTGAGTTTCTCTTCACACAAAAACTGCCGAGAACATCAATGGTCTCGGAGTTATAAAAGAGAAATTCGACAAATTAAGCTTTGAGAGTTGCGAAGAGTGTTGGAAGAGCGGAAAGGAGTATTGAAAGAGCAAATGATTAATGTACGATGCGATCGATTTAATTATTTATTTATTGACAGTGAAATTGATGACTTTATTTATACAAATTTGTCTCATTAACTCTTATGCGAGGCAGGAATCGCTTCAAGTTCTTTGTGCCGGTTGTTCTCAAGTTCTCAAGTTTCTGCGTCTTCTCGGTTTGCCAGATAACTGATGAGCGAGAAAATGATACGAGACAGATTCTTTACTCTCAATTACCCTCGTCATCCTCGATTGGATTGAGCTGCATCGCGGCTGCGTGTTTCTTTCTGTGCGAAAAAAATTGAACCGTTAGAAAACGTCTCTCTGCGACGGACGCGATAAAAGTCGTCACGTTACACTATAGTTAACGGTATTTTTTTAAATACCACTGTGCATTGTATCGGTGAAAATACCACGCGTGCATAATTTAAATTTAGAATGCAATTTTCGCATTTTAAATTTAAATTAAAATAGTATGCGAAAAATATTTCGTGGCGGTTAGCCGCGTTAGTTAAAATATTGCGAGGGACTCATAATTGTGGATGCGACTGCGTGTGTGTTGACTATCAACTAGAGAGAAGCATTGCAAGCAATATAATACACTTTTTTTGCGATCATTACTTTTCTCAATTAAAACTGTAAATTTCATTAAACTTTTGTGGGGAAAATAATTGTAGCAGAAATATTCATGGTACTTTTTTTTCAAGCTCAAGAGAAAGAGAATATATCTCTTTTTATACAACTCCCGTGATCATTTTGAATGAAGGAACCGCAATAATACATTTAAAATTTATTCTCTTTCCTCGCCAAATCTCGAACAAACTTTATAGTTGCGTCGATAATTTCAGTTAGATATTCACTAGCGCAGTTAATTGAATTAGTAGGCAAATTAGTAGGGAAAAAAAAATTCACTACATATCCACGTCATTAGATATACATATGCAACGCGGTGTAAATTCACGAGATACGCCGTCTTTCCTCCCGATTCGTCATCCTTATCGTCTGTCCCGCCGCATTTTTCGTTCCACAACAGAGGCGTATTGCGTCCCTGCTCAAACGTATGCGAGAGCATTCGACATTAATCCTCGAGCTTCCACACATATCCGTTCGGACGTCGCGAAATTAATCTCAGGATACGTATATTGTTTCGGTTGGCGCAATTAATTTGCATTTGCGTGATTCTCTCTCTCTCCCTCTCTCTCTTTCTCCGTACGCGAGTTGGTTTTTTGTTTTTTTATTAGGCGAGGTAACGCGCCGCAGGGACATTAAACATGTCTCGAGACTCTCGTGCATGCACGCGGTATAATTTACTTACGCACTGCGGAATTTGTTCGTAATTAGTCATCCTTATCGTCTGTCGTCCTTATCGATGCATTTAGCGTCTACATTTTTTTTCTCCCTCTTTATCTCGAGGAGATATTCGGAAAATGAATGACACAGGCAACGCTAACCAGTCACTGTAGCTATTATTGAAATTATGACGTTAAAAGCGAGAAATCACGTAATCTTTATTCGTGATATATGTCGAGATAAATTAATGCTTTCCCTTTCTCAAGCAAAACGCGACGCACACTCTCACTTCTTCCGGATCACGAATTAATAAACAGCTGTAAAATTTAATCGATTTAAAATGAGTCACGAAATCCATTTTTCTCAAACATAAAATATGTATAATTCTTTATTAACGAAACCGATAAAAAAAGGCAAAAAATTCTAGTTATCTAAAAAAAAATAAAAAATACAAAAAATTAGACATTTGCGCGAAAAATCGAGCCTCACAATTTTCACTTCTCATACGAGATCTACGTTTTCATTTTCCATCATTTAGTGGGAGATTTGATCCTTTGCCTTTTAATCAAATTTCACACAGAGAGTTTTTTTATTAATTTTACTCTTAATATTAGATTTAGGATATCAGATGTACTGTCTCTCGAGTGCTTACGGATATCAACGGTATCATTTGTTTCGCTTTTCCTGTAACGCGATGATCGCGCGAATATGCCGTATCTACGATAATACTCGGGATGTGTACCAATGGAGATCGCAGGATCGGATTTCGCGGGTGCGCATTTGGGCGAATCCACTTACAATGGAAATTTCTCCATTTCCCCGACGTGACGTTTTGTATGCGCCGGGAAAGCATGCGAGGCCCCGATATCTCGATATTGACAATTATCGTCTGGCAAACACGCAGCCGCTCTTCCCTCTCCCTCTCTCTCTCTCTCTCTCTCTTTCTCTCTCACCTATAAATATTTATTAGCACGTCAATATTCCGGTTCCATTAGCGGAGTTACCTTGAGTTAGCACGTATTCGACCGATCGTAAAACAAATATATGCATTGTAGTTTTGTTATTTTGATCCGTCGACATCCGCGAATGTGTATATCTTTATAAAAAGTAATTTGTACGAATCGCGAGAATCGCGCGCTGGATATTTGCTGCACGGGAATTTCTAAATTTTTTTTTGTTTCAACAAGTAAATATTTTTAACGAGGTGGCAATCGCGATATTGAAAATGACAATACGGTTTGAACAGGTCTTTGCGAGGGCGTTCACGAGCGCAATCTGCTCTCGAGCATAAAACATCGAATGAGGTATTTAACGAAAACGAACGAATCGAACGATTTGTCCAGTCGACGCGCTCTTCAAACGGGACGAGGGTATAATTGTTTCGAATATATACGCGGATTGATTTCGTGTTGCTATGCGAAATTTGCGCCGACGATAATTCATCCTACAAAAATGGAGTTGAAAAATTAAATTAAAAGCTGGAAAAATATATTTACCATTAAAAATGAGAAAAACAGTGTCGAGAAAGCGAAAAATTAAAGAAACAATTATTGTTTAAAACGAAATTATAATATATAATAGTTTTTAATAGAAAAAAGTTTTAATCAGTTTTGCGTACGAAACTTATCAGATATTAATTAAAATCTTAAATGGAAAAATTCAAATAAACGTGAAAAGTATTTTTAAAGATATTTTTTTTTTGAATTAATCATAAAGAGCTCGAAACCATACAATCAAATTCGAATCTACTTGTAAGATACTTAATTCCATCGCTAGTCGCCGACTTCAAATATACGATTCCTTTTCATATTCCCTAATAGAGAGCAGAGCGTGACGTGTAAAGAGCGCATTTTTCTCAATGAGTATTGTGCAAAAAAATGGTGATTCGCTATCCCGAAGTTGGAAAGGATTGCGATTCGATTGGGAATCAACCCTTCGGCGAAAAGACGCCAGCAGTGACACGCAGATGCGTCAATTTTCCGGAGGGAAATTGTGAGATAGATTGCGGGCTAGATTTGATCGCGTGCGCAGCCAATTGCGTGGGATTTTTAAGGATACAGTACATATTATCGATCGTATATAGGATATCTTGTGTAGGTAGGATACAGAATACCGGGAGGTATTCTATCATATTTCTTTTCAAAAAATAAGCATCTTTCTTTTCTGGCAAAATTTTTGGAAATTAATCGTTTTCGAAATATCTTCTTTCTTATTCTTAAATTGCCACAATGCATTTACTGTTTCTTGAATCTTTGCGTAAAAATTTGGATAATTCTATTATAATTAAATTATAAATTCTATTCTAATTAAATTTTGATAATTCTATTATTTATATTTTTATAATCAAATAAAACTTGAAAAAAATTAATTCGAGTTAAACGTGAAACAAATTCCTTTATGGCAGCGAAATGTGCTATAATTAGAATATTAAAAAATGAGATATTTCGAAAACTATGCGTTTCCGTAAATTTTGCCAAAAAGGTAAAAGATGCTTATTACGATAGTACCGGTCTGCACCTTATACAGGGTGTCCCAGAATAATGGGGACTAATCTCGTGTGCAGATAGAGCGGACTGAACTGAGTCGAAAAGTCCTCTACCATTTTGCAATTTTCGCAATAGTTAATGAATTATTAATGATTAAAAATCGCCGTATTAGCCCGGCCTATCGCCAAATGCAAGCGCGCGGCGAGATGCGGCCGCCCAGCGATCAAGGTTGCTAGGCGCGCGGGGAGTTGTTTATTAGAGACGGCGAGGTGCTACACACAGAAAAATATCATTCTATTGTTAAGAAAAATGATTATTCAGTTTACTTTTCTTCTCTTAAGAAACAGTTATCTTTAACAAAAAATATTTTCTTGATAATAGTCTTAAAATAGACTCATCACAAATTTTAGAAAAACTCATTATCATGTACTAAAAAAAAGTAAATATTTTCTTTTGAAATATATTATAAAATTGTATAGAAGAAAAGTCAGATTTGGTTAATTTGAATATTTTTGATTGAATTTAATGTTCTTGATTGAAGTATTAAACTTATTAAGATTCAGAATACACATTTTGAATAAATTTGATGCTTATGATGAACTTACGGTAGATTTGCGGATATATGAACTCATGAAATACTTGAAACAAGTAATATTTATTTAAGTACAGTATGTATTTTTCTGTGTAATATTACTTGTTTCAAGTATTTCATAAGTTCATATATTCGCAAATCTATCATAAGTTCATCATAAACATCAAATTTATTCAAAATGTGTATTCTGAATCCTAATAAGTTTAATACTTCAATCAAGAATATTAAATTCAATCAAAAATATTCAAATTAACCAAATCTGACTTTTCTTCTATACAATTTTATAATATTTTTTGAAAAAAAATATTTACTTTTTTTGAGTACATGATAATGAGTTTTTTTTTTAAATTTGTGATGAGTCTATTTTAAGACTATTATCAAGAAAATATTTTTTGTTAAAGATAACTGTTTCTTAAGAGAAGAAAAGTAAATTGAATAATCATTTTTCTTAACAATAGAATGATATTTTTCTGTGTGTAGCACCTCGCCGCCTGTAATAAACAACTCCCCGCGCGCCTAGCAACTCGATCGCTGGGCGGCCGCATCTCGCCGCGCGCTTGCATTTGGCGGTAGGCCAGGCTAATACGGCGATTTTTAATCATTAATAATTCATTAACTATTGCGAAAATTGCAAAATGGTAGAGGACTTTTCGACTCAGTTCAGTCCGCTCTATCTGCACACGAGATTAGTCCCCATTATTCTGGGACACCCTGTATAAGCGATTGCAGCTGTCGAGTTCATAAGATCGAAAGATATAATATATACACAGTACTAATTATTAAGCTCTACTTTTAATTACTTTTATTGCATTTATTTTTGTCTTCAATACGCCGTAACATTAATTAAAACTGCTCTCTTTCTCTCTCTCTTTCTTTTTCTCTATTGAATTCAAGTCTTTATGAACGCAAGATATTTCTCGTTGACTTTATTTAACAAATTCTCCGATTGCGTTTCCTAGGAATTCGTTTCCGGACAGTTTCCTTCGTGAAATTTCTCCTTAACCGATACCTATTGCCCTCCCGACCTTCCATCGTCTCACGCGTGATATTCTTCCCTCTTTCTCTATCGGGCATGATCGGACGTAGATTGTAAACGCTAATCGATAACGGGAACGGAGACGAGCGTAAAGGCTGACCTTTTGTTTATAAAAATTGAATAAATAAAGCGGGAGAGAAGCGGAGAGGCCGCGTCGCTCGCTCGAATTAACCCGTTAAGTTAATCGGCCGTTAAGCCGACTCTGTCCGATGAACGATGGCGAGATGCATCGGCACGTGTGCGCGCACGTAGCACACGTTCTCGGGACACGAATCGATCCTGAAACTGACCTAAGTTTAGCGATCCTTCTCGCTCGCCGAAGGTAAAAGGGGACCGTATAGTCGAGCGCGTCGGATGAACAGCTGTCGATCCGGGACGTGAAAGTAACGGGATTTGGGCTGAAAATCTCGGTCAGGACGTCGAAAATTTCGACGAAAATTTTCCTGTATGATCTAAATGCTTATTGACCGACCGACTTTTGAACGAGATATCTCGCGTGACCAAAAGAGCGTTCTAAATCTACTGCCCTACTTTATTTATAATTATAATGTAATTATATAATGTATTATATCGTTCGACAAAAATCGACTTTTTTTTTTTACACTAGAAAAATTTCAAAAGAGTGTGAAAGTAGGGCATAAATAAAACCTTTCTGCGTTTATAATTTGTCGAGATCAAGTCATTTACCTTCTTTATTAGCATTTGAATTTTATCGAATATCGCATTTTTGTTATATTTGCTTACTCATTTTAAAAAAATTTTTTTGTTATTGTTATTATTTTCTTTCTTAGGTAATATTACAATTTTTGTAGTGTAAAAACCTGTGTTGAACGGTGTTATATAATATAATTATAATTATTATATATATATATATATATATATATATATATATATATATATATATATATATATATATATATATAATAATATATAATATATAATAATATAAAATATACATATACTTATATATATATTATAATTATATACTTTGATTGATAAAATAATTCATAAAATAAATGAGATATAATTATCTAATCAGATATGCGGAAATAAGAGAGATACCGATATAAAGTGTGGTATTGGAAATGTTTCTAACCGAGAGAACGCGATCGCCGATTTGCTAATCACTCGTCTCGAAGGCGACGTCGCGACGGTAATCCCGGCGTCGCGACGCCGCTAACAAACGGCGCCCTGTTACGCCTTGCCTTGGAGCTTTTACGCGAGCTCCTCGGGGTCGCTTTTAACAGCCTTCGAACCAGCCGTCGCCCCCTTTCCGCTACCCTGTCCTTTAGCGCCCTTTTAACACCCCCTCGGGCCTGCACGACGACGACGACGGACGGCGACGCGTCGAGAGATTTATCGCGTCTGTATATTGCGAGGCCTCTTAATCGCACACGTAAAAGCCGCGGCGCGTCAACTCTCGCGAAGCTTCCCCGACTCTCGACTAGCTTTATTCGCCGGGTGCCGTGATCCCTGAAATTAAGGATATTAAGGAACATTAAGGATATTGGATTTCTCGTGCTAGGATATTCGCGGCCGAAATAGAAGACGCGTTTCTAAGATTCGGAAAACTTACAGAATCGTTAAGAGAAGGGTGCCTAATATCGGATCCATTTTTAAAGCCTCATATTTGGACAATTTTTTTTTTAGAAAATAAAAATTGAATAAATCACGTGGTTTACACGGACTTCTAACTGTAATAAATAAACAAAATTTTTTCGATAATATAATCCATTTTTTTTTTTAAGTGAAAGTGTAGAAAATGGTAATTTCTGATATTGGGCACACTATGTCCTAATATCATACATCTCATTCTTAACTTTTTAAAGGCTGATTATTGAAAAAAAAACATTAATTTTAATTCATTAAAATTGTTTAATTATCAATACATAGAAAAAATCAAAGTAAAAATTCTTTTAAGAAAACGTCAGTCTCATAAAAATAGCACACAAATTTGATAAATTACAATTTGAACACAAATGAATTACAAAATAATACAAAATTTAAAATCATAATGACAGATTACATTTTAAACTGGTTATATATTTTTAAATATCAATATTACTAAGTGTACGATATTAGGCAAGTATTCATGAAAGAAATATGACTGTCCGAACGAAAATACAAAAGTCTACAACTCAACTTTTATTAATCAAGTTAAAAGACTTATAACCTACAGACTGTATATATGTTAAGAGAAAAATACTTTCACGTACCTTTTCGTTCAAAACACACGTATGCAAAATTTTTTTTTAGACAAGCTCTACTTTTTTTTTATTAAAGTGGTTTATAATGACTTTTTTTTACAAAAATGATAGCCAGATATGACAATTTTATATTGTTAGAGCACTTGCAATTTTTTCTAAAAATAAATTTAATGTTCATTATTTATTTTAGAGAATATTGATGAAATCACGCGCGCGTAGCTTCTCGCTGCAATAAATAAAGGAAAAAAAAAAAAGAGTTCGAGTAACGTCGTAAATCGCTCTCCCTCGCCCTCCAATATCGTCGGTCTTTTCAGTATCGTTTCCGAACACAAACCGCGTACCCTATCGATCCGCCAGACGATTTCGCCGGAACTCAACGCCGGCCGTTACCCTCGATCGCCTTTATCAGTCTTTATATAGCTTACATCGCTTATCCGCCAATACCGCACGGTCTAAGAGTCTAAGCTAATTTTATACTCGCGGTCTCTCCTCCTCTCTGTCTCTTCGCGCGTCCCCAACAAACCCTCATCGGGAACTTTGAGACACGTTGTAAAAGTAATCCCGATTCATTTCCGCGGGATTGCCCGTGTCGTTCTTTTCTCTCTTCTTTCCCCTCTCGCCGTCTTTCCATCTATGCGAAGAGTTAACGAGAAAAGTAATCCAATTTTGATCCAGCAACGGAGTAACTCGATCGCGACTCGCGGTTGTGTCTCGTATTGCTTCTCTGTCGTTGAAGATAGAAATCTCGCTCGAAGGATATTACAGTCAATTATGCTTTAAATTACGTTACGTTTGATTAATTAATTGATATTTATTCCAAACTTAGAACACGGATAAGAGTTTAAATCATAGAGCTACACATATATTTTGATTGCTAAAATTCTTTTAGTCTACGCAATCAATTAATTACGTATTTTTTGTTAAAAAAAATTAATTTGTAATTTCTCAAGTTAGAATTATATTTAAAAAATATATTTATGAAAATATAATTATATTTATAAAAATATAATTATATTTTTCATGTAAAATGCATAGCGTGTCTCTTTGAGAATACAACATTTTTCTCTGTACGTGCACGAACATTTATTGTATACGCTATTCCATAATGGATTGAACTTTATCAAGGCAAAACATTCTCGCGGAAAGTCAAGTCAAGTCCCATAAGGAGTCTCCCGGTTCTTGCGTCTTACCGGTTTATCCGCGACACTCATGGGAAAATCGACGACGAATAATCTGTATCGCGTGTGCAACATCGTCGGAGTTCTCTTAACTCAATTACGCGCGTCTCGAAACACGATTCCTAGCGATCCGATCAGCTGCGACGACGATGACGAGACCGCCGATTGTTGTCGTTTATTAAAGAAAGCCGCGATTTAGGTCGGGCGAATTAAGGTGTTCTATAAAATTACGTCTATATTGTAATTATTGATAATTATTTACATATGGCGTATTGATAATTATTTTGGAAATGATAGCGCAGATAATAACATGTAACGCGCCGTATTTAATATCATTATCATTCAATTATTACCGCGTGCGTACGATTTCGGATTTTTTTGAGCCATCAGTACCCTTCTTTTAAGAGGATTAAAGCGACGATAAATTCGGAATTACTTCGCGAGATATTGCGTGGGATTACGAGCTGACGCGCGTGAAGAGCTGTATTCACGCGCTTTAATAAACAGCCGTGCGACGCCTCCGAATTTACCTTGCCGAGGGCGTTTTCGAGTGCCCTCGAGAAGTAATGCCCTCTCTTTCATCGAGCGGATCATTTTACTGCAAAAACGTGCGTTATCCATGTCGACTGTTCCGAAAACTGTAATTACGAAATTGAAAAGAGAGAAGAGAAGAGAGAGAGAGAGAGAGAGAGTCGCGTGAGAAAAAAAGACGGCAAAAACTCGTTAGATGATTTCTATATTTCGTGTAATTTTTTTCTCAGAGTAGAATTCCCGCTTTCAAGGGCGATTCTCATCCATCCGCAGACTCGAACAATGACACAATTTTTAAATGTTCCATTAATCCTTCTCGTTGCCTTCTCTCTCTGCAATAAACGCGGCGATTTATCATCAATACGATAAATTAACCGAGTTGCATTACAACTTTTTTTATCCACCCTATATATAAAGATTATTTAAAGATTATTTAAGTATCATTTTAATTATATTCTCACTTTTTGTAATAGCAGTTTTTAAAAAGTAAGAGCGCGAATTGAAACTATTATACTAATTTTATTGCGTTGTATGGCATTTACTACGCATATGTGTTTATGACAGGAAGTATCCTATTAAGTACGAAAGAAAAAGCGAGTCTTCAAAAGTACGTCCCTCCTTCATGTGGAAGGGAAAACGAGTCTTTCGTTTTTTGCCAACGTCGATTGTGTGTACCTTGTACAGAACTGAATCGCTTTTACCTGAAATTCTCGATCAAAGCCTTGCATGAATACAAGCATTCTTTCTTCAAACTCATTCAAGTGGCAGTATATATTATACATAGTTGAAAATGTTTCAACTAATAATTATGAGGAGAGGAGAAACCAATGATTGATGGATGCAAAAACAAAAGTTTGACGCACGCTTTTTAAAATGTTTCTTCTTTCAATATTCGGTTAACAACGTCATCTTTTCAATTCCGTATTAGAAAAGAAAATGGATTGGATTGTTTTTTTAAATGGAATGACCCTTTTTTTATATAAATCAATTCCTCGCAATATTCGGCATAAAAAGTTATAAGGATAGGATGGTCAAAAAGTGAATAATTTACAAGATATTTTATACTTTAATTTGACATAATTTTATATAAACTATCTCGTAAAATATTCATTTTTCGATGATCTTACCTCAATACTTTTATGCACAAAATAATGAGAGGAATCAATTGGTGTAAAAAAAAACATAGTTGTTTTTAAGAAAAAATATGTAGCTGCAAATTACATATAGAAATATTTGTCTGTTCAGATTAAAATGAATCACCCTGTATAATATTACCGAATATGTCGAGTCATCTCGACATACCGTCTCGTCAGGAGATACTTTGAACTAATCTCTATGTTCCCTTCTTCTTCTTGCAGCGAAAGAGCTGAAGGTATGCGGCAGCGCGAGAAGCGGTGGCGAAGTGTGCTGCTCAGCCGACATGGAATTGAGACTGCAGGCGCGAGCACGTGACAAGCACGAGAAGGCCACCAAAGAGACTCTCCAGAGAATGCATCAGGTGCTGGCAGTACGAGGAAACAGGTTCCACAGTGAGTAGCACCGCCTTTTTCCGATTTCGTCGATAAGGGAAACTCGCGATGCTTGACGGAAATATCGCGCGATTAGTGCATATGCTTTTCTCTCTCTTTTTTATTCCGAAGAATTGAATGAATGAGCAAAAAAAGAGAGAGAAAAAAGTATTACTTATTGTCAAAGGAATTTAAGGAACCGTAAAATACTCAGAATTGAACATTAAAAAAAGAAAATTATTATTTGAATCTCAGGGAATTTATTATTTTGTTGAAATTGTGATATTATTATATTATTATTACTATTGATGTTGAAATAATAATATTCGACGAGATATGTGATGCACTGCCTTCACTTGAGAAATCTTTAGGATAATGGAGAGATGGAAATTAAATGTTGTATTTAATATTCGCGATTAATAAGTCCCTCGTGTCCCCGATAGAAACTTCAACGTATAAACTGTTCTTCCGCTTTCCATCTCGCCATTTTATTCGCGTTACACGGACGAAACTTTTTAATCGCCTTATTCAAATCTCTTTAATCCACTTATTCGTAAAGTAACGCGTTGTGCTCGTACATCGAGAAGTAAAGTCAATATTTCGTAGTAAGAGATTCGCTTTTCTACCAGTCGAAAGAACACGAAAAGGAAGGAAGAAACTCTTTGTTTTGTATACTCGGAGAAATCTTTCGAAAGACTGTAATATCTTTCTCTCGTAAGAATAATATAAGATCACAAAATGAATTTGAATATAAAGAGAAAAGAAGGAATTTAAAATCGCGAGAGAAACTTTTGCAGAAAAAGGGCATAAATGTTGTTATTATATATAAAATGTATAAATTTAAAGAAATATAAGAGGAGTGTGCCTAATATCGGATCCATTTTTAAAGCCTCATATTTGGACAAAATTTTTTTTAGAAAATAAAAGTTGAAATCACGTGGTTTACACGGACTTCTAACTGTAATAAATAAACAAAATTTTTTCTATAATATAATCCATTAAGTGGAAGTGTAAAAATGGTAATTACCGATATTGGACACACTATCGTATACCTTATTCTTAATTTTTTAAAGATTAGATTATTGGAGAAGAAGCATTAATTTTAATTCATTGAAATTGTTTATTTAATTATTAATATCTACATATAGAAAAAAATCCAAGTAAAAAATCTTTTAGAGAAACGTCAGTCTCATAAAAATAGCACACAAATTTGGTAAATTACAATTTGAACACAAAATACAAATGAATTACAAAATAATACAAAATTTAAAATCATAATAACAGATTAGATTTTAAAAAAGTTACATATTTTTAAATATGATATTTTTAAATTTAATATCAGTAGGTGTACGATATTAGGCAAGTATTCACGAAAGAAATAAGGCTGTCTGAACGAGAATACAAAAGTCTACAACTTAACTTTTATTATATATAATGAAATTAAAAGATTATAATTTACAGACTGTATATATGTTAAGAAAAAAAATACTTTCACGTATCTTTTCATTCAAAACACCTGCCTAAACACACGTACGCAAAAATTTTTGTAGATAATCAAAACTGAAATAATTTACACCGACAAACTGACTACTTCGTTCATATCTACAACTAGACTAACGTTATACTGCACAAAGGAGAAGCAATTAAGACAGTTTCCAAGAGAGTACAGCATTTACCAGTAGAAAAATACAAGTGTACGATATTAGGCTCAGTTCTTGTATAGATTATCAAGACATAAAATCACGATCTTAATTTTTCGCAAGTGTCTCAATAAGTAAGATTTCTGCAGAGAGTGTCTTTTTCCACTCTTGCCGGCCACTCTCGCGGGCAGTTTAATCGGGCAGGACGTCACTCGGTTAAGGATCACCCTCTGGTGAACATCCTCGAGGCATTCCGCGACAACTTTTTAACCCACGTGCTCGAAACACAATGCTCGATCGAACGCCCTCGTTCGTCTTACGCGTCTCGGAGTGGGCTTGTTGGGTCGAATGGGAGGAATGAACGGAGGGATGAACGGAGGGAACAAGATTTCAGGGATAACAGCGGCGCACGGCTCGGCACTCGGAAGTGGATGTTGACGACCTCTCGCCGGAGCGATGCGGCTCCTCCAAGCTCCGAAGAGCTCCGAGAGCTCCGAGTGAGCTCGCGAGGTTTTTTTTTTCTAATTAAAGAGGAACCGCAGGCCGCATCGACGAGGGGCTTACGAGGACTATACTCGCGCGGACTCTTAATGCAGATGCTGTCTTGTGCGCGCGCTCGAGGAGGCATCTGCAGGCTGCGTTGCGCGAGCTTATCGGCTCGATTGTGTCAGCGTGCGAAGAGAGAAAATAATGGCACATGCAAAATGATGCAAAGAAGATATTTTTTCGGACGAGGGATGAAAGAGAAAAATGTAGAATGATAGGCATAAAAATAATGAGATGATGAAGATATAAGTTGATGACGTAAAATAATAACGTTTGTGCGACAATAAGTGATCTTATTGTCAAGCATAGTTTTTTTTTTTAATGACGCGTTACTTTTATATTCTTTAGTACAAAATTTACTTTAAGAGAATTTTAATGAAAAATTGCGAAATAAGAATTGACAATCAAAAACTCTTACTGCAAAGGTATATCGATTATAAATTCGTCGAAAAATATGCACGCACACACGGATGGAGAGAAAAAGTGAGAAATATTTCGTACATATCTTTTACCGATATATCCGCCGGGGATATAAAAGCCCGCGCAAATAAAAGCGTCCTTATTGATTTGTTATTTGGCGATTTGTAGGGAGAATCTGTCACGCGCCTTCTGTCACGCAAAATAGCACGAGGGATCATCAGGATATCCGCGATTTCCACTCGTTTCCTCTGACTATATCCCCGAAGTATTTCCGCATTTGCATACATCTTTCAGATAAGCGTCTCGATTCCGAATCTCGGAATCGAGATGCCTGAAATTTTATTCGTCCAAGTTTACACGACGTTTACGAATACACATAACTCGATAATGGAACGATAAGGAAACTGAGCTCAATATCGTACACTTGTATTTCTCTATTGGTAAATGCTGTACTCTCTTGGAAACTGTCTTAATTGCTTCTCCTTTGTGCAGTATAACGTTAATCTAGTTGTAGAAATGAACGAAGTAGTCAGTTTGTCGGTGTAAATTATTTAAGTTTTGGTTATCTAAAAAAATTTTTGCGTACGTGTGTTTAGGCAGGTGTTTTGAATGAAAAGGTATGTGAAGGTATTTTTTTCTTAACCTATATATACACTCTGTAGGTTATTAGTCTTTTAATTTGATTAATAAAAGTTAAGTTGTAGACTTTTGTATTCTCGTTCGGACAGTTATATTTCTTTCATGAATACTTCTAATATCATACACTCACTGATATTGACATTTATATGTAACTTTAGTTTAAAATGCAATCTAATGCAATTATGATTTTAAATTGTGTAAATTATTGTGTAATTCATTTGTATTTCGTGTTCGAATTATAATTTATCAAATTTGTGTGTTATTTTTATGAGAGTGATGTTTTCCTAAAAGTTTTTTACTTGGATTTTTTCTATATGTGTTGATAATTAAATAAACAATTTTAATGAATTAAAATTAATATTTTCTTTCAATAATCAGTCTTTAAAAAATTAAGAATGAGGTATATGATATTAGGAATATAATGTGCCCAATATCGGAAATTACCATTTTTTACACTTTCACTTAAAAAAAACGGATTATATTATAGAAAAAGTTTTGTTTATTTATTACAGTTAGAAGTCCGTGTAAACCACGTGATTTATTCAATTTTTATTTTCTAAAAAAAAAAATCTTGTCCAAATATGAGACTTTAAAAATGGGTCCGATATTAAGCACCCTTCCCTTATAAATACGTATGTATTTCTATCGCGATTTTTCATATCGTCTAAATCATCATTTATTTTTTTCTTTTAATTTCATCCGCAGTTCGATTTCGCAGCGCGTTTTTATTTTTCTTTAAAATAATATTCTTCACATCGACTGTGTTTTTTATTTATATCGACTTTCGCGCGTTCTCTTCTGTCACGTCAACACATGTGACTCTCAAACTCGTCACGATAATGATAAGAGTAATTATATTCGGGATGTATCTGCAACTATGTACATATCTGCAACTTTGTGCGCCGCGAACAAACACGATATTGCATCTAATCCACCGTCTGCTCCACTGCAATTAATAGTCAGCTGTTGAACGCGAGTGCGCCGTCGTAATTAGCATCGGTGCGACAGGTAGCTTTAACAATTCGCACAATACTTGAATGCCCTCGGAGTGCCTGTGTGTCGAGAACGGTAATTATTCGAACCTTCCCTTTTCTCCCCCCTCTCCTTTATTTCTGAAGCCGTTTCGAGCACTATCCATTGCCATAAGCGCCAGCTGCGAACGAAATAACTTCGAGAAACAGAGAGAACTTCTTCGGAGACATAATCGCGTGTAGCGAGATGCGCAATTCTTTTGTGCATTTAAATAATTAAAATCTTTCTCGGTATTTTTTATGCGCGTCGCATTTTATAAAGTGCAATCTTGTTTTAAGTAAATTTTGATAACGCTATATCTCACATAAGGATAATGAAATTCGAGAAATCTTTGGATAAAATTAAAAGATTGTATAAGATTGCTGAAAAAGAAGTTTCGCAACTGTCTCTGGCGCCGGCTACATAATAAATAGGAACCGAGGGGAGACAATTGGCGGAGCTGTTAGCTTCGGTCACGAATGGCATATCGCGACATTGTGTAGAAACTTAGATGCATAAGTTAACGGAGTTCTGCGAAGTTCTCCCTATCATCATTTCAGAGTATAGAATATCGACGAACGGAGAAAATCGCATTGTCTCTCCAGCGTACCGTTCTCTTCCTTACATACAGACATGCAAAATTTTTCGCGCAACAGAATATATATAAACGTTACCGTCTGTCAAAAAAATTATTTGTGACGAGATGATTTATAATTTTGTAACAATAAGTATCTTATTGTCAAGCACAGTTTTTTTCTAATAACGTTATTTTTTTATATTATTTAGTACAAAATTTACTTTAAAAGAATTTACTTTAAGAGAAATTTAATGAAAAATTGCAAAACAAGTATTGAAAATCAGAAACAACTTTTACTGCAAAGATATATCTATTACAAATTTGTCAAGAAATATTTAATTTCTAATCGAAAGTATTGATATTGGAAATATGAAAGTGGAGAATTCATGTCTCAGAATACAGATTCGCAAATTATAAATCTATAAAAGAGCATTAACTCTTTGAAGGAACATTTTTAAAAAATTTCTTTACATAATAAATATACAATACTTTCCGATAAAATTAATGAAAGAAAATAATAAAAAATGATATAACACTCTCTGATATATAAAGTTAGTGAATTTTTTTTTTTCAATTTAAGATTGAAAGAAGTAAGAATTAGAATTTCGATCTGAAACGATTTCAAATATATGTATGAAATATCTTGTCGCAGTATGATATAGTCTGTAAAGTGTTAAGTGAAGTACTCTAAAGTGAGTACGTACTCAGGTACTGGGTTAGGTGGTGGTACCTCAAAGAGCCTTCGGCCTTGATAGCGATGTCCAACGGAAAAGATGAAAGACCGGTGAGAAGCCTTCGGATAATTTCGTTAAACGGGATCATTAGACATCCGGAGATGCTTGAAAGCCAGGACGTGTTCTAATTTTCACGCTATAATTGCTGGCATTATATGATAGTCTCGCGAGCAGGATCTCCGATCAAAGATCGTCTCCGTGTGACGGAAATTGATTTAGAAGAATTTTTTAAAATATTCACAATTAAATTGAAAGTGGGATAATTAAGAGCCGAGCGCTGTAAATGGTGCGCGAAATTATTCTTCGTTTCAAAAAATAATTCGTCTCAATAAAAAAAAAAAAAAAAAAATGATTTTTTGAATTAAACTCGAATTTATTTTGATCCTCGAATTAAATATACTAACATATATTCTTGAAGATCATAGATAAAAATTCTTACCGTTTTCAAATATATTGTCGTTGTATGTTTACGCTTTCGTTTAAATTATATTTTAATCGGAAATGTTCCTTTTAATCTTACATTTCCATCGAGATTTATTTTTATTTGATAATTGCAAGGATTATACGCACGCATCTTAAATCGCGCGGCGTAATATAGCATTTATGCTTGATTTACTGCCTCGTTTGCCTCTGAACTATTATACGCTGAAAAATTATTTCCGCAAGGGGGTACAACTGTGTTAACGATCTAATAATATGAAATCCCATCCGATATCTAAATGTCACATTTACATACCGATGTCGCGAAATGTCACGCGAATGAGGTTGCATTATCGACTTGGTCTCGCCGCTGAAAAAGCCGTAAACTCTCCAGGAACAAAGTGCGTGTAGTACATCGAGAACGAGCAGCGTTTTTCCACCCTTCTCGAATCCCCGCGTCACTTCCTTCGCCCACCGACGAATCTCCTTATCGTCACTTCAGCCGCGGGGAATGTGATTAAAATTCCTTTTAGCGACGAGCCCCCGACTCTCCCTCTCTGTCACGAGTCCGCGATGTCGCGTCGGAAGAGTGTTGTAAAAAGCACAGACGCAATCGACGGCGAGAAGAATGTTGAGAGAGAGAGAGAGAGAGAGAGAAAAGGGTAGTTGCCGTTCGTCAAGCTTTTAATTCGCGATACGACAATCTACCCTCGTCGCACCCACGACAACTCGCACCCTGAAATCTCGACTAATTTCCCATTTTGCTCTCGGCCGCGATTTTCCACCGAGAAAGGCGTCAAAAGCGCCGCGAAACTTGTCGCGATAAACCACTTCGAGATTTTCACGTAGACTTTTGCTTCTTAATATGAGTTCTGTTGCTAATATACATAGTGCGTTATTAAAAATATAATAAAACATGACAATATAATTTGAGACATCATAAACGCATATAATTATAAACGATGTTAATGATGGCTTTAAAGGAACATTGCCAAAATGTGCAGAAATTGCTGATATAAATTGCGAATTATATTATACATACTTTTTTTTATACACAGGTTTTTTCGAGGATCTATTGGCAGCCAGCAAACGAGGCTTTCATGAAATGTTCAAGAAGACCTACGGCATTCTCTACGAACAGAACGCGTATGTCTTTACGGATTTCTTCAACGAGCTGGAGAATTACTACGCAAAGGGAACGGTGAGCATCCCACTTTCCTTTCTATCTTTTAAAAGAATCTGAATTTTACAACGTTAAACGAGCATATCTTTTATTTCACTTTTTGCTGAAAATTTTATTTATGACGATTTTTATCGATTTACATTGAAACGGCATAATTTAAAATATATTATTCACGATATATTTAATCTGTTCCGCTATTCGAAACGAATTTCACATTTCCGAACGGAACAGTCATCTTTTCTATTTTCCGAAAATTTGGTTTCGTGGAGTTACACGTCTTTCTAACGGTAAGGAATTCATTTACTTCTCGTTTGATGTCGCGCAATTGCCGCCAGTGTAGCACCGGTGAAAATTGCAATCGCGCGTTAATTTCCCCGCCATCTTCCGCCCTTCTTCACTCTTCGCCATCGTCTGGTGTGTTAAGCGCGAATAAATAAGACGCCGGGCCATGAAGAAAATTTCTAGAGCTACCAAGGCGTGTCTCGGGATCTAAAGTTTATTACAAGCCGTTCCGCGCAATTACGCTAGACGACACTTTCTCGGGGTATTAGGTTAAAAACACAAGACAAGATGTTAGGAAATGAGTAGTGTATAGAGACTCGATATCTATATTTTTCGAAAGTATATATTTACAAGCACATATTTCGTGTAAAGCAGAATTATGTAGCATTATGTAAAACAATATTTTATGTATTGCTTTTTTGTAGCTTATCTATTTTATGTAGCCGCTAGTTGCATATTTTTTCTTAAAAACAACTGTGTGTTTTCTTTACACCAATTGATTCCTCTCATTATTTTATGCATAAAAGTATTGAGGTAAGATCATCGAAAAGTGAATATTTTACGAGATAGTTTATATAAAATTATGTCAAATTAAAGTATATTAAAATATCTCGTAAGCTAGTCACTTTTTGGTCATCCTATTCTTATAACTTTTTATATTGAATATTGCGAGGAATCGATTTATATAGAAAAGTTATGATGGTTCCATTTAAAGAAACTAGGTTGACTTTCAAATAATCTTGCGCAAAGTGACTTTAGTTAAAATTAAAAATTTTCAACTTTTTTCCCTCTCGAAACCTTTTAACTTTCGTGTGAAATATTTTCTCGTTACAATCATATTTTCAGCAATATTCAACTAAATAGGACTCTCTCTACACACACACACAAACACACACAGAGATTCCACAAACTTTGTGTCCATTTGAAAGATCTCTGCTATTATAAACAATAGAGAAAGATTTAAGCTAGAGAGATTTACGGCTTCAAGGTGCACGTCATATGGTGGCAATAAATTTGTTTTGAATGTAGGCATGAAAGAGACTTAAAGGTCAATTTTCATTTTTTAAATGACAATTTTTTTATGGTAGAAATTCTTCGCGGAACAGCGTTTCGAGAACAACCGTAACAATTTCTCGCGTTGGATATGCACCGACCTTTATTCCATCCTTTTCGAGCTCGAAAGTTTCTATTAGAATCGTTACGCGAGCAACCCCTTGTCTACAACGTTTGGCTTGCGTTGCCGAAAATTGGGATGGATACGAAGGCGGGTTTAATCAAAGCCTTTGACCATCGTTCGGCTATTGTCTCTAAAGGGCCGAGGTAAAAGTATTCTACTGTCGGACCTTTGAAGAGAGTCCGTTACACACCCTTTTCCTAGGTAGATATATAGGTATTTTATTACATATATATATACCTATCTACTACCTACCGAAGATCTTCCACAATTACACTGCAATCTATTGAATTTTACGAGCTCTCTGTTCTCTTATGACTCAGTATTGGTTTAAGAGATAAGCGAAAAATAAAGAAAATTTAAAAGAATGAAGTTTCTCGCTGATCACGAGTTGCTACCTGAAGGTTTGTACGTGACAGGGTCGTACAATTTATTACACGGCATTGTATTTAGGGTAAATTGCGCTGAACTTAGAAAGAGAAAAGAGAGTCTTGATGAGTGTCTTCTTTTTCGAACGTACAAATACAGGGACTCATAGTCGTAAAGGGAGACTGTTATAAGGTTAAAGAGAATATAATCCTTAAAACTTTAAAACATTGCGCTCTCTTTCTAATTAGTAAGTGGTACACGCGTCGATTAAGATAGGATACACGTAATCTATATTTGTTATTCATTAATGCGCGATATTGAAAGGGAGAGACTGGAGGAAGATGACGATCGAGAGACGAATTGGCTTGTCGATTGTCATTCAAATTACTTACTGGCGCCGCTTCGTACCTTTCTATTCCGCGTTGGAAACACGATGGAGACAAAGTGTCGATCGCGTGGATAGATTGCATTATAGTCGCAGCATGACACGCGTCGCTAATAAATTTATCGCGAATATTAATCTGTCGCGGATCGCATCGTTCTTAATTCGCGAATGTTAAGTATGCGGCTCCGAAATTAATATTTTTCTTGATTTTTTGTAGTATGTTAATTATAATTTATTTATTAATTATAATTTAATTATATTATTTAATTATATTATATTATATTATATTATATTTATATTATATTATTTAATTAGTTATAATTCTAATAGATTTTTTATATTACATGCGTGTGTAATATTCCCGAAACTTTGCATAGAGTATATTGTACAATTGGTAGCACAATTCAACGAAAAATAACTTTTTTCGAACATGAGAAAGAGGATGATTAATTCCCGTAGTGGTTTTTATACTGAATACGATTACAGTATCCAAATTGCTCTGTTACATCACAATCAGAAATTTGCAGTAAAATTGTAAAAAGAGTTATTTTAATGTATTTTTATATATTTTCGTATTAGTATATTTTTATATTATTGTTACAGTATGTAATATGTTAAAAAAGTTTTGTTGCAATCAAAATTAAGTATGTTTAGAATTTTCAATTTTTAAAAGGAATTTATTGTGTATCAAATATGATTAATAAATATATATAAAAAATATATATAATTAAATATAGGGTCTATTGCGAGAGGAAAATTGTGAATTAGATTATTGAGAATGCATCAAATATTTTTCGACATTTTTATTCAAACTTAAGAGTTTTCCAAGTCGCTAAAAACGAATCTCATGTCAAAATTGACAAATTTAAAATAAAAAATCTGAGTTTTTTTTAAACTTTGATATCTACTATATTGATTTCGCAATTTCAAATTCGTTAATTTTGACATTGTATTTGTAGTCAGCAATTTTGGAAACCCTCAAGTTTTAATAAACATATTAAAAAGTATTTTATAGATCCTCAATGGCCCCTATGCACAATTTTCTCTTAATTTATGATTAAATTTAATTGTAATATCTTGTTAACCATGATTGACGCAACAAATTCTTTTTGATGGCTAACAGTTCTAATAATTTAATACTGTGTATGATTGCAACAAACATTCTCCAATACGTCATACATCAGTTATAATACGATAAAATATATTAAAATTACTGTTTTTAAGCGCAAATTTCTCGTGAAAATTGTGACTTATTGTAATAGAGAAAAAAGACTGGAATTGTATTGAGCATCAGAAAAACTATGGAAAGTAATTAACTTTTTTTCTTGTATTTTCTTTTTCGTTGAACTGTGTAGTTGAAAAGTATTATACGAAAAAGGAATTGTTGGACTGTTTTCGATATTAAATATTCCGGACGAATGTAACTCATATTTCATTTCAAGATTTGAAAAACGTGTAATCAGATCAAGTGCCATACCAATGTTAAAAGCATGTTTCGGGACGAGAACACTCGCGGATTAAATATATTGAGTCGATTTATTCTCCTGCCTCTCTTTTTCCCCTCTTATTCGCGATATGCAGGATCACAGGCAGCGAAATCGAGTTCTTAACAGGTGCTCTTGTATTCTAATTGCGCGAGTAATTGCTGGAGGTCATTAATATTCCATTGAGTCGTCCGAGCTTGGCGTCTCGGTTGTCGACTTTCGATTAATCCGAGTTATGATCAGGTCCAGCCCAATTTGTTTGAGGCTACGAGGACTGAATATCGAGGTAAACGGAAAAAGCGCGAGTCGCTCTCTGAATAATCATTATCGAATTATCTGACTTGTGCGATTAATACGACTTGATAGCGGTTATATGTATCGGGATCAAATTTATGTATGTAAATTGAGAGAAAACAATTTACAATTCTATTTGTACAACAATTATTTCATGTATTTAGTATCTCAGAGTTATGTGTATATATTTTCTTCATTAAAAAGTTACGCTTTTATCTTACGGCGTTCTAATAAATCTATCAATATACAAATTTTATAATTAAATTAAAAACAGATTAATATACGATTTAATATCGTTTTCTAAGTCTTTCTTTCTTTAAGAGGTATTTGAGAAAATGAATCAATTGATTAAAACTTTTTGTACGCGCGTATTTTTCTAAGATAAATGTATATATGATAGAATAACGACAGAATAATGTATATATGTAAAATCACTAACGAATCCTGACGTTTTATTTGATTTGATATTTTTCTTGGTATCATGCTTTACTCCAGGATCAATGACGAGGACGTAGTGAAACTTCTGATCTCATTTTTACCTTTTGTAAAATTTTTTATTTTTTTTTCGTTTTTTAAAAAATTTTTTTTAATTAAAAAAATTTTTTTAATTTGAAAGGAGGGGAGGTTTTACTCTCAGGATCCGCCAGTGTGTAAGATTGAAATTGCTATTCGTGCATTCCAGGTGGACCTCGACGAAGCCATGGACAATTTCTTCAACACCCTCTATCAGAAAATGTTCACCGTGCTCAACAGCCAGTACAACTTCGACAATAAATATCTGGAGTGCGTAGGCGAACACATGAAAGAGATGCGGCCGTTCGGGGACGTGCCGCAGAAATTGGGCGTGCAGATCAAACGGTCCTTCGTGGCCACGAGAGCCTTCAGCCAAGCTCTGACGGTCGCCGCGAACGTGCTGAAAAATATGCAAACGGTGGGTGAGAGGATATATCGAAACACGAGTCAAGATGACAATTCGATTTAACGTTAACTAAGTATAATTTTCAAATAAACACATTTATTATCCACTCGAAATTTCAGTCCACAGTCTGAGGTAAGAAAAGAAACTTGGATCCCCAATTTTTAGAATGAACTTGAAAGAAAATTCATACACAGATTTATTCTATTTATCCAAAGTGATTAAAAATCGTGATTAAATTTTATAAAATAATATTTATCTATATAGGTGTAAAAGATAGAAGGCCCTGTGCTTTATTTTCCCTCTTTTTCGCTCTGTCCTGCTTTAAATTTCTCCGAATGCTTCTTGCGGCTCTTACGCCATTACCTCGCAACCGCAACCGTGCGCGGATTTTAAAACGAATTCTTTGTCTGTAGCTG